>JABSTQ010010656.1:0-220387 GCA_013358835.2 Ixodes persulcatus | reverse complement strand
ACGTTCTTAAACTTTTTGTAAACTCTCCCCCCAGCCCGTCTGGCCCCGGCGTTTTTTCGCTAGGCAAGTCGTCGATTGCCTTCTCTACCTCCTGCAGCGTAATAGGCTGTTCGAGTCTTTCCTGTTCCTCTGCGTCTAATTGAGGTATGGCCTCAAGCAGGCCCACGAACATAGGATCTCTCCTCCCGTTGGCTTGGCTCTCAAAAGATTCCTATAATGGTCCACAAAAGCCTTGCGAATATGTATTGGGCTCGTGCTGCTTACACCCTGGTACTCATTCTCGCCGATTTCATTGCGGAGTGCGTAGCGTTTTTCCTCCGCTAAGGCTCGTTTTGTAGGTTGCTCTCCCATTGTGTATTTTTCTGACCGAGCACGAACTATGGTACCCCGGTACCGCTCGCGATGTAACTCGTCTATTTGTGCTCTAACGGTTTTCTATGTCTTTAAGACCTACGCCCGGCCTTTCACACTCCGCCCTCAAAAGCGTTTTGCAAATTCCCGCTCATCTCCCGCTCACTGCAGCGCGCCGCAAACGCCAAAACGGCAGATCTCTCGATAGCGATCATCTTAATTTCCTGCTTGGCGAGTTCCCACGCCTCGAAAATGTCGCTCTCCCTGCCTTCAAAAACATTTCTGAAAGCTTTGCCTGCTGCTTCAAGAAAAAAGTCATCCTTCAAGAGCTTTATATTCAACTTCCAAAGCCTCCAGTTGAACTTGGACTTCGGTGGCGCTCTTTCACCGATTGTTGTTGAAATTAGACAATGATCAGAAAAAAACACGGGGGTGACACGGTACTTTGTTAACACTGTGGCCATAGAGGCTGAAACATACACTCTGTCCAACCGAGCATGAGATGAAGCTTGAAAGTGAGTGAAGCGCATCTCGCACGTGTCGTTTTTAACGGTACCAGCGTCTATCAGATCATAATCTTCGAGCAATTCCGCCAGAACTGTCGCACTTCTGTCAGCGCGCTGTCGAGTCGGCGTTCGGTCTGCCGCTCTGACAACGCAGTTAAAATCGCCTAACAAAACAACCGTCCTATCGCAATCTACAAAACGGCGTAAGCCAGAAAAAAACGAAACCCGGTCTTTCACCGTACTGGGGGCATATATGCAAATAAGCCGCCAGTGAACTGTTGAAGAAGAAAAATCGCACACAATAAAACGTCCTTCCGTGTCGGTGGTGACGTCCAACCCCGACAAAGGAAAAGACTTTTTCAAAAACAAAAAACAACCCCCCGAAACACCGACAGCGTGCGTAACACAAACCTCATACGAAAGTAGAAAAGGCTTCAGTGCACTGGCTACCTGCTCCTCCTCAGCCATCTTGGTTTCTTGCAACGCCAAGAAATCGGGCCTCTCTTCCATTAGTAAACGTTGTACTTGGTACTGTTTCTTATGCGCGTTAAAGCCTCGAACGTTTAGCGTCGCTACCTTGATGGCTGTATCGAGCGTACACATAAAGGGTTGCGACATCGCACTTGCCTTGAAAATCGTGTGGAAGTTCTTGAACCGGGCGTAGACGCCTTAACTGTCGACGCGCGGCCGATCGTCCGGGCGGCTGTATGGCACAGTCTTGAAACGGCGCCGCTTGTTCTTCTCCATCCCCAGCCAAGGGTTGTCGTTGAGGGCCATGCTGGGTGACGGGGGCGTGTCCTCGAAGTCGCGCTTGGGGGAGTCGGTCGCCTCGTCCATGACGACAACACCTTCCGGGAGGCCCTTCTCAGACATCGGGGGATAGGCAGCGGGCGAGACAGCGCCGGCCGCGGTCGGCGTCGCCACAAGGGAAAGGATTTCGGAACCTTGTTCTGGAATACCCGGGGCCGACTCGTCCTCGTCGTCCGCCAAGGAGACTTTCGCGGGACCACCGTCACTGTTGGGGTTTCCCTGTGGTTGCGTGGTCGGCTTGGCGCCTTGCTCCAGACCCTGAAGAACCAGCTCGGCCTCGTTGACCTCCATGGTTAGCGGTGGAAGGTCGTCTTTCGCGTCTCCACCCGTGACGCGGGCGTATGTCCTCACGCAGTCTTCCCTGTCGTGACCAAAACGGAAGCACACCGAGCATTTCGGCACTCGACAGTCGCGCCTGATGTGCCCGGCGCGTTTGCAACGCAAGCAGACTGGTGGCCGCCCCGGGATGACGATGAGGACGTTCCCTCCTTGGAGCCTCAGTTGGTGAGGCATGCCGTCGGGCGTGACGCCGCTCTTGAGGGTGATGCGCACGATGCGCGTCGTCGACTCGATGGCCTCAAAACCCTCGACACGCCACTTCTCGCGGGTGACTTCCAGGACTTTGCCATACGGCTCGAACAGTTTGCTCACCGTGTCGTCGTGGACGTGGAAGGGGACCCAGTGTACGCGAAGGCGAACCTCGGTGGAGCATGGGTCAATGACGACGCACCTTAGGTTTTTGATGTTGAGTTCCTTCGCGCTCATCAGTCGCTCCTTGGCTTCGGGCGTCCGAAGCGTGGCCAGCCATACATGGTTCATCTGATATGCGCCCAGCGAGGCGATATCAGATAAAACAGCGATACGCCTGAGTTCCTGGCGGAAATCTTCGATCCGATATGGACGCCCCTTGAGGTCGCAGTGAAGCATGACTGAGTTTAAAACCGTTGAACCGGTAGGTACGGGTGGTAGAACAATCTTGTACTCTTCCGAAGAAGATCCGCCAACAGCAGACAAAGAACCACGGCCGGCAAGGGCCGATGTCGCCGCTCCGTCGGAGCTAGTCATCATGCGACCGTCTCGTGCGAGCGCAGAAGCAGAATCGCACCAACTATACAAGGAGGAACTTGCGCTGTTCCGTTCGTCCTACCTTCAGTTCCTCCCTTCTCAGGGGGGCGTGTCCAACACAAGGAGGAACAATCATTTTTGCTACCTTTCTCCTCCTTTTTTTCTTAGAGTGTAAGGAGACGGTGATCGGCCTCTGCGATTGTCACGCTGTGAAAATGGAGCTGGGGTCTGGCGGTCAACGGGACGGCTGTCGTCATCGGGGGAGTAACGTGGATAAGGTTGAGGGAAACGGCGATACTCGTCAGGGATCATGCGACGGCGGCAGTAGCGCGCGACGTGGCCGGGTAAACAACAATTAAAACAGATGGGTCGCTGGTCTTCCGTTCTCCAAATGTCACTTCTTCGGCGCGGTGCGTAGGTTCGCGACGCTGGGGAGGCCTGATTGAAACGGGAGCCTGGGTAGAAGTGCTGCGCATCATGTGACATGGTACAGAAGAGCGGCGGTGGGGGAGGTGGTGAAGCATATGTCGACGTCGATGGCGTCAGTGATGCAAGCGCAGCATGAAGTTCGTTCTGGACGACTTTCTGGACGCTCTGTGCCTGAGGGTGGGTTTCGGTAGTGTCGGAAGGTGGACGGAGGTGATCAAGAAAGGAACGCAGCTCTTCACGAATGATGCTGCGAATCAATGCCGGCAAGTCAACACCGGCAACAGATGCAACGGATACCTCTGGAAGGCGTTCGAAAGGTGCCTTCGAGATCCGTGCACTCTGCAGTTCTTCGTATTTTTTTGCACTCACCAATTAGTTGTTGGACTGTCGTGGGTGACTTGGGTGCGACAACAGCGAAGAGGTCTTGGGACAGCCCCTTAAACAGATGACGGATACGATCTTCTTCGGTCATGTCGGCATCCACTCTGGTGCAGAGACGAAGGACATCCTCAATGTAGCTGGTGGAAGACTCGGTCGTGGCTTGAAATCGGCGAGCCAGCTTGTCTTTCGCTTGCTGTTTGCGTCGTTCTGGCTTTCCGAACGCCTCCGAAAATGCGGCTGTAAAGGCGTCCCATGAACTGATTTCATCCTCATGGTTGTCAAACCATTGCAATGCAGTGTCTTTCATAAAGAACCCTACATTGGCCAACTTGAAGCTGTCGTCCCATCGGTTGTGGTGACTTGCGCGGTCATAACTTTTCATCCAGTCGTGGACGTCAGTGTCAGGAGAGCCAGAGAAAATAGGAGGGTCCCGTTGCCGGTTCTTGACGGTCGGTGGCAATGGAGTGGAACCGGGGGGTGGCAGGCCGTTTGAAGTGTTCGCTCCTTGGGACATGGTGTTAATGGTGCGCCCGCTACGTAACTCCAGAATGGGGGTCAGCCGAGAGGTTGGGAAACGTACTGACCTCCACCACTTGTGAGGAAGTTAAAAGGGTGATTTAATGAGGACTGAATAGAGGTGTTCAAGCGACAAGATCGTTGTGCACCAGCTGAAAGCGCGCGCAGCTTGGCCCTCCTTTTTCAACTTCGTCTTCTTCTCCCTAACAATATATATATACATATATATATATACAGGGTGTTTCAGAGAACTAAGGCCAAATCGCTCCTGCGAAAACTACTTATCGCAACAAAAAAGCTTGTGTCGTTTTGATCCTGGGCCAAGGGCCCATTTAGGAAAATTATTAAAGTCCGGGATAATTAAGTTGTTAATTATTTTTGCGTAATTAACTTTCTTAATATTGTGTTTAAGGGCATAGTTTCAATTTGAAAATTGCTAAGCTTCGTCGAAAAACACTAAATCAACAAATTACAGAACGATAGAAGGCACGCCAAGCATTTTACGGCTTTCTGAAAAACCGCACAAATTCGACGGGTTTTTAAGTTTCGGATTGCTATCGGAGCGCATCTTGGCCCCGGCGGCACCGCGCCCCGTGGAGAGATAGTGCAACCAGCCTCTGCTGCGTCGCGCGATGACAGCGCAGCAGAGGTTGGTTGCACTTTTTCTCCACGGGGCGCGGTGCCGTTGGGGCCAAGATACGCTCCGATAGCAAACCGAAACTTAAAAACCCGTCGAATTTGTGCGGTTTTTCAGAAAGCCGTAAAATGCTTGGCGTGCCTTCTATCGTTCTGTAATTTGTTGATTTAGTGTTTTTCGACGAAGCTTAGCAATTTTCAAATTGAAACTATGCCCTTAAACACAATATTAAGAAAGTTAATTACGCAAAAATAATTAACAACTTAATTATCCCGGACTTTAATAATTTTCCTAAATGGGCCCTTGGCCCAGGACCCAAACGACACAAGCCGTGTTTCGTTGCGATGAGTAGTTTTCGCAGGAGCGATTTGGCCTGAGTTCTCTGAAACACCCTGCATATATATATATATATATACATATATATATATATATATATATATATATATCAAGCACGAAGATAAAAAAAATGAAAGACGTTTACAAATCTTTGTAATGCGAAACCAGACCGCAACAATTGAGGAGGAGGAGGGGAGGGTATGCCCCTTCCTCCTCCTCCTCCCGTCATTTTATTCGCTAAGTTTAGCGGGGAAACTGATTTGGTGATGAGGCCACGTGACGTCAATTTCTCCGCTGAATTTTAGTGGGGAAACCTAACCCGTTAAAGTGAGCGGCGAAAGTTTCCATTTAGATTTAGCGGGAAAAGATCCCCGGTATAGACCGACACGCTGTTTACAAACAAGCCCGCGTTTGCCCACATCAGGTATGGGCACTGCGCGTGCACAGAAACGAGATTCGCGTGAGGTGAAACGTCTGCGCATGCGCAGTGCCGTCGACAGCGCCACCGCAGCTGCGTGACGTCAGGGCCGCGTGTGGGTCTATATTACGCTAAAAGTTTACGCACAAAAATTAACCGGGAAAATATATCCGTTGATTTTAGCGAGAAAACGCACCATAATACAACGCGCGCGGCTGCGCCGACGTCGACACCGACGGCGTCACCGCTCAACCCGGAAACTGGCGTTTAAGAGCTGCGCTCTAAAAAAGCTATGATTTGTCAACACTTCGATGGCCCACGCTAGCGCCATGATGCAACGAAGAAAGTAAGAACTTAAGTGGGTTTAAACCCGGGACAGCGGAATGCCAGCTCGGCGCGATAACCGCTGCGTTACACGGCAGGCAGCGTGAGGAGCATAAACCGTGCTTATGACCCTGAGTACGGTCGCTCGGTGTGGCTCGTAAAGGTATGTCGCGCAAAATGCGTTCAGGAACTCTTCTGAATTGCACTACCGTGAATCTGCCTGGCTAAAGGAGTCACGTATAGTCCCAGCACTCTTAATCGACGCTTACTTTTTTTAGGGGTCAGCCTAGATGAATTTAATATCGGAAAAATCTTCTATCTTACAAGATTTCCCATACAAACTGAGCACAATTTCTATCGCATTTGGAACCACCTTCCACTCTTTTTAAGGCTCTTTCTTGTGTTGAGGCGATGTTAACGCCCATAAGGAACCGATATCTGTGGGCACTTTGACAATTTTTCCCTCATTTTTGTTTTATGGCGAGAAAACGAATTTTCACAATGCAATTTTTATGGGATACCGAGCCAGATGGCGCAAGTGGACCATGTCTCTCATTGTTGGGAATGATTTTGATTTTCTGCAGCATCATTGAATGGCAGCAATCACGTGAGACATGTGCCATCCCTATTATTATCACTCTTTTCAAGCGCCGCCGCGAGCCACCATATTGTGTCCAGCCAGCTTCTGCTGCAACGCTCCAGGTCGCCTCTCTGCCACCTAGAGCCGCTGCGCACGTATTTTCGTGGAATCACATATTAGGGAGTTTTAGAATAACGTACGAAATTTTATCGAAATCTAGTGCTAAATTTAGTGCTTGAGTTAGCGCACGCGACGCAAGAGAGGTTTAGAATAGCGTTTCTCCGCCACGACGCAAAAGCCCAAGCATATCGCGCTAACAACGCCACCGAGATAAAGTCACAATTTTTATTTCACACACGAAATGTTGTAACTTGAAAAAAGAAACAAGTTTTTTTGGTCCAGAGTAACATTTTAGATTTTTTTTTAACATGAGAATGCGACGCGAGCGGTCCTTTGGCCGTGCCCGCTTGCGTCGCCTCGGCAAAGGTGTCTCGTGTACTGGCCTTCGCACACCGTACCTTCGCCGAGAAATGTTCGCGCGTCGCGATCATCAAGTTGCCGGTGATCGTTGCCCACGTTACTGAGTTTTCGAAATCAAGTGCACTGTCGTCCTGTATTGAAAATCGCAGTCGCAAGGATGCTGCCGACGTCACACTCGCGAAGCCGCCAAAGCGTCCGCAGACATGGTCCTGGGAGCCGCCATTTTTTAACTGTGCTCGTCTTAGCTTTAGCCATCTTCCCATCACAAATCCTCCTCGGAGGAGCGCAAAGACTCTTTGTGTACGCACGCTAATTCCAAGAAAAAATAGCATACGCTAAAATAGCGCACGCAAAGCGCAAAACATGGTTAGCGTTGGGCGCATGCACACTGGCGACGACGCGATTCCTTGCGTACGCAAAGCTTTAGCGTGCGCTATTCTGAAACTCCCTATTAACGTTCCCTATTTTGCGACTCCCATATGCCTGCTTGCTGTGCCTTCGGATTCCGAAGCAGGTCAGGGAACGGCAAAAGGCCCTTCCACTTCCCGTTAGGCAAGAACGCAAATGTGAAGTGGAGGAGCGCTTGGCTTGCCATTATAAATCGAAAGAATTCGAAGCCCACTAGTGGAAGCAAGGTTTGTGAAGTTAGTGCATTTCGCTTTTCTTCTCCGCGTCCTGCTCGTCACCTCGTAGCCGATCAGGCTGCTTCGACTGAGCTTTGTTAAGCACGAACGATGCTTCGAAGAACGGCTGCTTCTGTATAAGAACTATATTGCAGTGCTTTTTATTCATATTGCTGCGCTTCGTACGAAGCGTACAAAAAATATGTAAGGAGTAACCTTGAATGCAAAATTCGAAGCACGAATGTCCGGGTGACTCATAACGCAATCTGGGCAATCAGTCTTGTGTAAATGGGAACTTAGGCGATTGTAAAACTGTAAACGACGTAAATTTCGCGGGCTCAAAGTTTCGCGAATCGGACCAAAGCAGAAAATTTGAAATTATTCGCGGGTTCTAATTTTCGCGAATCGAGAGTAGCTTACGTAGCGTTCACATATTGCCCGAATTGTTCGCGGGACGTATTTTTCGCGTTTGTAGGCGATTCGCGAAATTCGCGAAAATTAGGTCCTCGCGAAAATTTAGTCGTTTACAGTATATATATATATATATATATATATATATATATATTTACATTGCTGTGTTCTATATAAAGCCTTAACAGCACGGTTTTAGATAGGTATGTCACTTGGTGCTCTGAGTGAAAGAGATGCATCTTGCTGCTCAGGTAGAATGAATGATGACACAAATATATTTGGTGTTTGCGGTTTAGAGTCATTGATTTCATATCAAGCCACTCTTGTAACTCACCGTCAGTCCCACTTGTCTGCATTAACCATTTACACAGATAGCGTCGATGGCCAACTGTCTTGAGAATCGTCATGAGGAAATCATTGCTGAACTTCGCATGCAACCTTCATCAGGCCAGCAAAGCAACTGTCAAGCTATCACAAGGGCTTGATACTATGTTTCAATCTATCCTGTTCCTGTCCAGTCAAGAACATCTTGTATGCAGTTGTAAATAATTCGATGAAATGCTATTACATTTATACCTAAGTGTTTTGAATGCTCAAAATGCGTGAACCAAAAATTTCCAGCAGCTTAAAGGCGCCCTGCAACGACTTTTTGGCTGGCTTTTATTTGGCACCGAACCTGAGCGCACTGAACGTAGTTTTTTAGTGAACCTTTCCTTTTCTCGTATTTCGCTTGGTCCAAGCAAACTAGAAGATTTCAGGAGGCGGGGGCGGGCCCCATGCCTCCCCTCCTCCGCCCCCCCCCCCCCCCCTGGATACTTGCCTGGTGGCGATGATGATTAGAGAGTTTTCGCAGACCGCGGTTCCCCCTCCGCTAACACCTCCTCAACGAAGAAGCCGCTACTGCGCCTGCACGCCGATGGCCTTGACTGTAGAGTTCCGATACCATAGCGGGTTGCGGAGAGCGTTGCAGGACGGCAAAAACGACCTACATAAACTCCCTATCATCCTTAGCCTGGCAGGCGCCTATCCGTGGAATCAACCACCGTGTGAGAGGCGCGTACGAAACTGTGGGCGCCTCTTACGCGGTGGTTCGCTAAATACGAAACCGTTTTCTGCAAACATTGGCAAGTTCCGTGGCGGTGTCTGCTCTGTGCCAAGCAGACGAAAAAGTAAGGGTGTACTCGCAGGCGAGAAGAGCCAGTGCGCCACATAACGCATGCGCGGAGTTTTGGGACGGCGCCTGCTATGCAGCGCGGTGGGTACGGGACGGCCGCCGCTCGCGTGTTACAGTTATGGTCCACGATAGCACCTAGTAACATATGTGACAAGCAGCTGCTAGCTTTTTCCTAGTAAATACTGAGTTTTTTTTTAAGGGTGTACTCGGTTGCAAGTGTGTAAACGACCCTCTATCGAAGCTAGAAAGAAATTTAATATATACCTTTCCTAACTAACTGAAACTTGTCCCGTCGACAGCGGTTGACTGTAGAGTACTTACACTGTGCTATAGAAGAACCACTACTGTCATTTAAAGGTTGGTGGTTCGAATCTCGCTTGAAAGACAGACAGTTTTGTTTTCTTTTAAATTCAGCGGTGGCGGTTGCTGGCAGCAAACATGTGATTCATGGCGTCATCGGTAGTTTTTGCAAAAGATGACTATGCAATTTCCTCGGGAGGTTCCCACTAAGAGCTGTCGCTGTAAAACCTCGTTCGAAAGGGCTGCGAGCACGAATTCGGCATCCCATCTTGACCGTGTTGCTATGCTCCTTGGGGTAACTACGCCATCGCATTAAAACGGCGTACTCTTTGGGAGCCTTACGGAGAGCGCCCCGGATTTACCACTACACCTATTCTATAAATCTTTAACTGAGTCTTGCGTCGTACTGAGATAGGTATAAAGGCCGCTCAGATACCTAAACCATGCCCCTACTACAATATTCAATGCTAGTATTCTGTCTGGATAATTAATTTCCTCTGCGTTTAGAAACAGTAAGTAGGTCGTTAACGCTGCCCGTTGTTGGCGATGCCGCAGACGCCGCTATATAAAACTGAATGAGCGTAGCTCTCCATCACCGCTGATGCAGCGCGGAATCAACGCTGCTCCTAGTGCTAATATAGCGCTGCAATGCATGTGAGAACCGGCCTTGAATGTGCCCTTAAAGGGGCGGTGCAACGATATTCAATTGGAATGTTTTTCACTTTACACGAGCTTACTGGCACTAGTGGGACTCAAGGTTACTCGCACGCAACGCCACTGGCCAAGAAACGCCTTTGTTGCGGTGTAATTTCAAGGACAAAAGTGATCATTTTCATTCAATCTCTCCTTTGCAAAATTTGATGGCGAAAATTGGTGATCGCAGTACACCCATATGATGATATTTGAATGCTGTTCATAGATTGGACCCGAGCATTGCCTGGGCACTCGATTTGGCCTCGCGATAATTAGTAGCTCGAGAAGCATTCGGGTAGTGACCCGTGTCCAATCGCTGCAACGACGACAATAGCCCAGCCATAACAATGTCTGGAACTCAGCGCGTGTGCTGTGCTTTGCCAACCCCAGCGCGTTGCTATGATCAACATTGGCGGCATATAATCGGCTCCAGATCACGTGGCCGCTTGTTCTGGCTGAGAGTTGAGGGGCTAAACGCATGCTCGTTTTTCTTTAATTTTTTTGCAGGGACTTCTATTGCGTGGGATGAAAAACGAACGCGTGTTTCATAGGTTATTAACGTCAGGGATCCGTTCTAAGCGGTATTTGCGCAAAGTACAAAAATTTGCGCAAAGTACAAAAAAACGTCCCCTAGCATTCGCGGTGAATATGCTCGCGCTCTTGTGTCGCTAGCACGTGCCACAGGCGGGGCACCGCGAACTGATTCGCCCGTGGTATGAAAAAGTACTTTTATCTTTGGTTCCTTAGATAAAGATACCTTTGCAATTTCGTGAATGCGGCACTAAAAACCTTCGAAATTTAATGTCGTTTGTGTTAAAGGTGATTGCATTATACCACAGAACTTATAAAAATGTAATTTACGTGAAAGGTTATTCACTTCTAAAGGTGTTTTCGAAACTCCTTCCGCCCTTTAGAAACCTTCGGTTGCAAGTTCATGTGTAAGGAGCACAGCCTAAAAGCAGAAATAAATGTACGAATATTCGCTTCCACGTATACAGTTACAACAAATACCATCTAGCTCCGCCAATACTGAAAACTCCTACAAAACCCTATGTGTGGCGGCGAACGCTGACAGTGGCGCCCCTAGCGGACCTGGAGCTATCGCAAGCAGACGACGCAACGGAAAAGTAAAGGCTCCGCGGCGTTCTAGACGTTTGCGAGCCCCATTTCTGTATCTTAAGAGCTGAAACAATTAATGGCGTCCAGTGTGTTTGTGCAGAGGTATCCACCGATCCCAACCGCAACAATATTCAAATTATAGCTAGCAAAGAAACATACATTTATTTATTTATTTATTTATAAAGTAAGCTCTAAAGACGTTCAGAATATTGCGTACGACTGGATCGGCCAAGCTGAAACTGGAAGCACCGCCTTCAGCGCGAGCTCGCTGGCTTCCGTAGTGCTTTGGTTACACCTGCAACTGCGTGTGCGCTCACACCTGTGCTAGCAAGGGCAGAAAGCTCGTGCTGAAGGCGGAGCTTCTAGTCTCATCTTGAGGGTGGGAACGTAGCTAGCGGAAGCCGACCATTACCAGACGTGTCTACAATACAAACGGACATAACCACAACACAACAAAAGTGGCAAAAATAATAACCTTACAAACACTTTTTAAAAATTGCAGCAGTAAAGGCTGTTATATTTTGACGTCGAGAAGTAAACGCGGCATGGCGCAGCGGACAGAGATGCTGATTGGTCGCAGATATAAAGTTCCTGCTCGCCGGTCAATTGGGAGTTTTCGTAGACCGCGTTTCCCCCTCCGCTAAGCCCTCCGCAACGAAGCAGCCGCTACTGCGCCGGCGCGCCGATGGCCTTGACTGTAGAGTTCCGGCTAGCGTAACTGGTTGCGGAGAGCGTTGCGGGAGAGCGGAAACGATCTACGAAAACTCCCTATTGAAAGGCGCGGGTTATGCGCTACGCTGCGTTCGCTGCGCTCAACGTCAGAGCGGATAAAAAAAACTTTGCAGTCGGCAGAAATGGCTTGGCGTTCAAAGGACCAAAATGAAGAGTACGGGCATAACATAGCAGACGACTGATGTTTGTAAGCAACGAAGTGGTTGAGAAAATATCGAAAACATACAAAAAAAACAATGATAAAAATAAAAAGATGGATGGCTCTAACAAATGATCCGCGCAGAAAGATAAGAGAAAAAAAAAAATGACGATGGAAAAGGCAGACGCGAAGAAAAGACGAAGAGGTCAAGCGGCGTCTGAAGCGGAAAAAAAAAAGTAAAAGTAAAGTAAAACTATAAAGACGGATTTAGCAGCGAGACCATTCTTTGAGTGCTGGTATTTATCGCGCTTAAAGCTTATACATTACACAAAAGACAGTCTGTATACAGATTCGAACATGAGTCACCGCGAGGTCCGTGTTTCGAATGCCGCGTGACAATAGTTCAGAGAGAAAACTTGGCACGCAGCATTCGAACCACGAATATTGAGGTGATTAGTGTTTGCAGACTGTCTTTTGTATAATTTTTTAACAGTGTGACCCCGCCTCGCGGTGTAAGATACACTCTTGAGGTGAGGACACGGCGGGGCTGAACGCGCGGCGCGAGGAATCAGATAGCGTTCGTTCGACGGGCATCCGAAAGGCTGCATTATTCCGCGGCCACCGTGCTCGCGGCTGACAGTGTCGCCGGCGGCCAAACGGCGAAACTGTGTCAGAGCGAAAAAAAGTATCTCGTTGCCATGACAACCCGGTACACCGTGGTCTTTCTGCACGAGCGACAACCTCGCTGAAGCTCTGCGTGTGTGGAGCATGACGCGGCACGAGCCGTCTTTGTCGTGCCCACGGGTCGACGAGTCATCTGCCTGCGCCGCTTGAAACCATAGTGAGAGAGAGAAAGAGAGAGAGAGGGAAAAGCGAACTTTATCTGCACTGCGCGAGGAGCGCGCTGTCCTCACCTGAAGAGTATTATATTACACCGTGCGAGGGACACGCATATCTAAAACAAAATTTACCACGAAATATTCTTTTTTGTAGCAGTATTTACGCCATTATATGCAATTTAGGTACAGAAGGTAGAGGGTGCAGCCCGCAAAGCCCCGCCTCGTGCTTACAATGTGCTTACATCTCTCATTGGCTGGAGGGATGATTGATGCGTGAAAGGTTGTAGGTTTGTATCTCCGTGCGTTAAAGTATTTTAATCGACTATTTTTTTATGCTTGAGAAGCAAACAATCAAAATAGAGTCAATAATGTTTTCAAACCCAGTATTTCAACACATTCACGTGTTCGCCACTTTATCTATGCCTCGGTCGCTGAACTCGTCAAACACAAAGATTCCTTGTGTTATGATATTATGGTTATGGGGGGATCCGGAACATTGCCGCGAAGTTTTTTTTTCTTACAAACCCGCAGATCCGTTTATTGTCGTGACGTTTTTCTTTAAGGGGGCGAAAAGTCCCTACACGTCCCTAGGCACGGAAAACGAGTAGCACGAGACAGCACACGGTGACGACCGTGGCTTAAACGTGTGACGTCACGACAAAGATAATCAGCTGCCACCAACAGCTTTAATAATCTCTCAAAAGCACGGCGGAGGGTTGGCATAATTTCATTCTAAAATCAACACCGTTGAAGTTGGCAGTCTGATATCGTTCTTTTACTACCGATAAACCAGAATTTCCCAAAAAGGCGTCCCTGCTGTTCCTTTCGTTTCTTGCGGTGAATATAATCAAAGTGTAGCCAGACGTGGCTAGGTCAGAACCAGCCGAGTAGCGTTGTCCGCTTTCGAGTGGATTTCGCCTCCGGGCAGTTGTCCCCCATCGGCAGGATAAAAGAATATTACTGTTTTTTTTGTTTTGTTTTCTACTAGACCGATCTGACCAAGTGTTTGGCGCATGCGTGACACCGCCATAACTTTAGTTCGGAGGAGGTAGGTGGCGGTTCTCGAGACGCCTCATGCAGGGGCGGATGCAGGAATTTCCTGAGGGGGGGGGGGCCAGGTGCTGGTCAGCGTACCATTTGTTTAGGAACCCCCTTCCCCTCTCCCTCGTTTCACGCTCTAAATTTTACACATGCAGAAATCAAGAGGGGGGTCAGGACATCCGGACCCCCTCTAAATCCGCCCCTGGCCTCATGTCGTGTCATGCTCTGAACGCGCAGTGCTCCAGTGAGGTTGTCCCACGTCCAAAAAGACTAAAGTTCCCTAGATGTATTGCGGCAGCGGCGGCGTAACAAAACTCGCCGGTGATCTCGGTCTATTAGCGCCGGATGTTTCGGTGGCGCCCTCTTATGGTTTCCCTCCGTGGCGTCACGACTGGGATTTGCCTCGCCATGACGTCACCAGTTGTTATTCTGGCTACTTACCATCGGATGCGACGACGAGTTCGATGGTGTGTTTAAAAAGCACAGTAGAAGCTAGGAGCCATCGCAATCCGAAACTAACACCGTCAAAGTTGACAATCTGACAACGCTCATATGCCCATGGTTTGGCCAATCGTGGAAAGTAGAGTTCCTGTATACATGGCTTGCACTGACGTCACAACAGCGGCCATCGTGGTGGTATTGCTGCCGAGCGCGCACCTTCGACAGCATACACTTCGCACCATCAAACTTGTTATTCTCGGCAAGAACAAATAGAAATGACCACCAGCACGAGGCGATGACGTCACGAGCAAGCCATGTATTAGCCCCGTGCGCGACCGAAAGCGTCGCTGTGGTCGGCCTTCCGCGATTGGCCGAACGCTGACTATGACGTCGGAAAGGGGATTTTCATCGACGGAAATAAGAGGAATGAAAGAACTTTAATTTTGACGGTGTTGGCAGTGTTCCTTTGAGAGCGCAATGATTTCAAGCTTCCACCATGCTAATAACAAACACCATCGAACTTGTTGTTTGCAAGGTAATGACGTCACAAAGGGGAACCACAGGAGGGCGCCACCAAAACTTCTCGCCGCTATACGGGAGCCAGAGTTGCGCGTTTGATTCCAAATGCCGCGTGCCGCCCTCGCCGCTATTCGCCGAGATCCGATCACATGAGGAGCCGTATCAAGTGTCGTGCAGCAAAGTAGACGTTGCACGCGCCCCGGCGTACGTTCCCAGGCTTTTGAGCCCGCCGCGCGCCTCGAACGCGCGGCGCTGCTATTCGCCGAATTCAGTCACGTGAGGAGCTGAATTTAGATGCCATGCGTGAACGCGCAACTCTGGCTCCCGTAGGGAGCCTATTAGCCCCGTGCGCGACCGAAAGCGTCGCTGAGGTCGGCCTTCCACGATTGGCCGAACGCTGACTATGACGTCGGAAAGGGGATTTATCATCGACGGAAATAAGAGGAATGAAAGAACTTCAATTTTGACGGTGTTGGCTGTGTTCCTTTGAGAGCGCAATAATTTCAAGCTTCCACCATGCTAATAACAAACACCATCGAACTTGTTGTTTGCAAGGTAATGACGTCACAAGGGGGAACCACAGGAGGGCGCCATCAAAACTTCTCGCCGCTAATACAGGAACTCTAGTGGAAAGCTGACCACAGCGACGCCTTTGGCCGCGCACATCTCTAATAGGGTGTATTCACTGGTGGTCATATCTGTGTGCGCTAAGGCTGAGCACATGCTGACAGTGAGCTTCCCCAGTTCTTTTGAAACGTGCTCCCCGCACCATCAAGGTTGCCGGTCTTGGCAGCCTATTAATGCGAGCTCCTTCTGAGCATGCGCTCTAAACAGTGACCTCAAATATGGCGGCCAATGAATACCCCCAAATACCCCCTATTGATGACTATTTGCCACGTAGGCTAGCAAAAGCGTTGGTGTGGTCGGCTTTCTAAGATTAGCCAGACTGGGATTAATTCTGCTTTCATCAAAGGGAATAAGAGTAATGTAAGGTTGTCAATGTTGACGGTGATGTTTTAAAAACGCGATGACTTCAAGCTTTCATTGTACACAATCAAACCTGTCACATTCAATTCGAACACGCACCATTGAATTTGTCGTTCACAACTGATAATCCTAACCCTGATTTCAAGGGTATAAAAAAAGAACGCAGCCGAACGCGCCTGCACACTACGAGCCCTAGCACGAGCCTCTCTCTTGCGAGTCTGTCATGGCCACTCGTGAGTTCATGGAACGCGAATGTTTCTAATTCCAGAACCTCTAACCAATATTTTAAAAAAAATTTCACACTGTGCTATTCCTCGTTGTCACTCAGCTTGAAGGCCTCTGAGCAGGGGCGTCGACACAGAGGGAGGGGAGGGGAGCGATTTATCGCCCCCGTCCCCAGTGGCAGCGAAAGAGGAGGGGGGGGGGGAGGGGGCAAGGTGCAAAAAGCGGTAAAGGGGGGGGGGGGGCGGGGGGAGGCGATCGCCCCAGCCCCAGACATTTCATAAAGGTATAATAAAAAATTCGAGGCAGCGGATATCCCCCTTGTTCATTACCATCAACCCTCTCTCTCTCTCTTCCCCCCCCCCCAAATTTTTTGTGGCACTTCCTGACCCCTACTTTGTGTATGTGGGTGTGTTGCTCGTATCCCTTTTTATTTCCATTCACCATTTTTTCTCGCCATTCCCCGTCCCCCCTCATCTCAAACACTACCATCGTCACTACACACTCCGCCTCTGGGTGACCCCGGTAGTGTTGCTGACAGTGGCGGAAGATAAGCTCTAACGCCACGTACACCCCGCACGGCTCCACAGCATCACAAAGTTCAATCTTCACCTCGATTCCGAAGCGAAGATTTTGGCCTTAAATAACTTTTTCCCAAAGTTGTGAAACGTCACTTTGTCGTCAGCAATAACTTCCACAAACGACTATCTTCCGACGATAAAGTTCAGGGTATTTACAGCACTCTTAGGGACAATCTAGACATAACTGATTTTATTGCGAAGTAAGGATGTAGGGACACGCGAGCGCGACGTCACGAGTGCAGCCGTTCAATCGGCTGGCCCCACGGTGTTGCTCGCGCGCGCTCCGATGAAGCTCGCTACAACTTTGTGTTTCAGAATCTCGCTGGAATTTGAGCACCGAAAGAGTTAGGATGATTGACATCTCGTCCCTCGTGACGCCATCGTCGATAGAGTCCAATCAGCACGCTCTGCGAACTTCGGCCCCAACTTTGCATTTGACGAGTTTAGGGACCCAGATTTTAACTCATTGTTGATTGAAACTGTCGTGCATAGATGTTTTAGGGCTAGCAGTTTTAAGACTCCGTACGTCCCTGCTCGCAATCTCAGACCAAAAGAGCGTTATTGGACACCTCCGTGATTCACAAGATATGGTAAGAGAACCCGCTCGTGCAGAGCTCGTACATTTCGTTGACATGGACGAGATGCAATATCTTTGAACATATACTTTCTAAAAGTCTGTATGCTTTTTTCGAAACAAATAACATTTTTCAAAGAAACCATCATGGATTCTGGTGCGGTCTGTCAACAGTAACACAATTGCTAGGTTCATTTAGTGACTTTTACTGCTCTTCGAATGGAGAGAGGTCAAAATCGACGCGGTTTGTTTAAATTTATTGAAGGCTTTCGACCGAAGTTCACATAATGGATTGATACAAACACTATTAAAATACGGCGTTAATAAGCCGGTAATTGCGTGGATCCAGGCCTACCTATCTAACAGAACACAACTTGTGGCTCTCAGCGGAGCAGTGTCGACCACTCGCGGTGTTCCATCGAGGGTACCCAGGGATCGGTGCTGGATCTAGTCTTGTTTTTGTGTTACATAAACAATATCGTGAATGAACGCAGCCCTAACATTACAGCTAGGATGTTTGCGGACGACCTCTTGCTTTATACTAAAGTACGCAACCCCATGAATCAAGAAAACCTTAGCTCGTCTGTCAACTCTGTTAAGAAATGGTGTGAAAAATGGGGTATGAATATTAATCCAGATAAAAATGTATCCGCCACAATCACTAGCAAAAAATGAACATCCTCCCCTACTCACATCGAGTTGGAAACGATCCCTTAGCTCTAGTTGATCACTTTAAGTATTTAGGAGTTACGATATGAGCAGACCTCACATAAAATCGCCACATTGACAGTGTGTGCAGTACGGCTCGAAGAAGTTAGGATTTTTTAAGTGAAACCTAGGCCATACCACAAGCCAAGTGAAATTGACTGCCTACACATCATTTATACGGCCCACCCTAGAATATGCCTGCGCGCTGTGGGATCCGTACCAACAAAATCGGATCGAAAATTGGAAAAAATACAAAGACAAGCTGCTCACTTCATCCTTTCGAGATACCGCCGAATGGACTCCATTACTAACATGCTCGAACAGCTCAGTCTCCAATCTCTTCACACCCGCCGAGAGATATCAAAGCTAAAGCTTCTTTATATGTCTTCAAAGGACTTACTAAATGGGACACATCTCATTTTTTACAACCACGTATTGCTAGACGAGCAAGGGGGGGCACACAATAGGGCTAAGCAAGCTCCGCGATCAGATACAAGTATTATTTTTTGTTAGAAGAGTTGAAAGATGGACCAAGCTTCCCGAAAGTGTTGTGAATTGTGATTCATTGGCCTCATTCGAGAAATGTTCATTTGAATTATATTAGATTTCCCCTTTCTGTTTATGAGTGTGTAAACGAAGTGTTTTTTTCTAGATTAGGTACATTGATAGCTTGTGTAGCGTGATGTGAACCAGTGCGAGTTTGCAAATTGATATGAAAGGTATACGATGACAAGAAATGTATATATTATTGCACGATATGACATGTCACTGGAAATTAACGTTCCACTCCTGTAAAGCGTCCAGAGGGCGCACAGAATTTACAAATAAATAAATAAATAAATGAATTTTACCATGTCCCAGCATGCTTTTATAAACTTTGGTCGATTGTAATTAATGCCAGAACAAGGTATAAACCAAGGTTACTAAAACACTCAGTTGGGAAACTCACCGATGAAACTTGGGCCGCTGGCGTCCACCGAGACCGAGCTAAATACGACAACAGCGCCACTCTTTATCATTCGCCTTTACTGTGGTCACCTTGAGCTTTTAGAAAGCATGTTTTTGCGTAAAAACCAACGGAAAAAACTCTTTTTGTAGTAGTTTTTATTGACGCTTAGTACAAACTGAGGGCGCGTGATGTTTTCAAAAATCTTTAGTTTGCAAGGTTTTTCGGCACAATTAATATTGCTTTTATACAACCATGCCTCAGCGGTGATTTCAGGTAGCACGTCCTGACCTAGGTGCATCTTAGCTTTGGTAGCTTTTTCTTAAACGAAGTTTACGTGTACATTGATTTCGGTAATGATCTCAGATCTTATAAGCACAATCGTCTTCACGCAGTATATTGATATTGATACGTTTTCTGCTGCCTTTTCGTTTTTTTAGTTGGTGATGGTGTCGGCCGGACTGCAGGCAAGAAGGATGATCTTTTAGTGTGACTAAAAAGCTTTGTTTGAGACTTTTTAGAAACTGGGACTGCAGGAAAAAAGGACGATCGCCGTTTTTGCCTTCAATCACGATTTCTAAAAGTCTCAAACAAAGCTTTTTGGTCACACTAAAAAGCCTCAAAGTTGTGCCAAGCTACATTTGAAACGTTTTAGTGCGTCGTCCTTCTTGCCGAAAGTCTCGTTTTTTTGTTTTCATTTGTTTGTTTTTTTCGTTTTGTTGAATCTACACCATCTCGTTTGGACCCTTAATTCTGCGCGGAAATCGTTTTCTTTTACGCAGCCGCCTTTTTTAGACAGGTCGCTTCGAGAATCTTTTTTTTTTTTTTTCATCCCACAGAACTACTTTGAAAGAACCGCGTTTTGCTTTTTCCTTCAGCTTTTTCAGAAATATGGGAGCGGCTTCAAAGTGACTGACCTCACAAAAAAGTGAATAACAATGCCGTTGCCCGAATGTGTTAGCCTTAAAGTCACACGACAGTAATTCTAATGCAAGTCCAATGTTGCACGAACATTTTATTCACACACAACTGCTTACAACCACTCAACCAGGACACTCATCAGAAGCATACAATCAGTATCTAGTTTTAAGGTAGAAGAAAACTAGTAGATGGATACATAAAGCACATTATGACAGGATAACACATAACACACTGTACAATTGGCTGCCTTTTGTGTTGACATTGTCAGTTTATAGAAAGCCATCAATATCCCATATTTTAAACTGTCTCGAGGAAAGCTGTGTTCAACACTTAAGAAAAAGCAGAAAAAAATAACAGCTGTTTTTTTGCCGTTCTTGGGCAAGGTACAAATCATCCAGAAAACCTTTTAACTTGCGTATGATGGTGCTGCGTACTCTGGAGCCTTCCGTGCACGCATAAATTATTTTGGAGCCCCCCAGTACGCTGCACGGCATAGGCCAGTGTTTTTTGGACCTTAAAACAAGAGGTTTGAATCAGTGACAAAACCGCATGAGCAGTCTGTAACCCAAAACACTTTAAGCACCTTAATTTTCGCGATAACCTATTTTTCGAAAATTTCAAAATTTGATAAAAATCGATAAGAAATAAGCCATCCATGGATATGAATGCATTAAATATCGCTCTTGATCGCGAAATTTCGCGACCGCCAGATTTTCTCGAAAGAGACACAATACGAAATATCGAGCCCACGAACATAAAGTATTTTACACCATACGAAAGGCTGGAAAAGCAAATATACTGCTTTGAAAATGTACTTTGTCTGGTCTCACGTGCTTAGCCTTTGCACTTGTTGCCTAGCTTTACACTTTGCTGATGCATCAACGAGTTCAGTGTGTGTGTGCTTTTTTTTTTTTTTCGGGCAAACCAGTGCAGTTTGGCTTTAGCAAACAGTGAAAACAAATTGTCATACACATCATGGTTACACACAGCAAGATACGTCTGGACCTCCAGATAAAAAAGTACACAAAGAGTACGCCCTGCCCTCCTTTGAAACGAGGTTGTGGATGCTCGCCTCGAAAAACACGCTCACAAGCCTCAACGAACGATGTGAAAGAAGGGAAGGGAACTGACAGGTTTCCAAAGTCCGAGTCAGCAGCGCCTTCATACTCAAATACAGTAGCACTTACAGTAGTTCAAGTGGCGGGTTAAAAGCTAGGTAAAACCATAATTAACTGTGGGTGATCGCAGAGCATCCCCAGAGACCTCATTGTTAAGCAGAAGCTACGAATTCAGTTTGGCTGCCTTCTACATCCGAGTGCTTGCAGGTTTTCAAAAACTTCAAGGCTTTTTTTGAAAAACTCCTCATGGACAGAGCCATTATGCAGTGCAGAGGCTAAGGGCGTCTTGGAAAATTTGTGCGAGCTATTTAAGTTGTCAAAGAGACGGCCGATTTTTTCAATGAATTTCGCTGTGTGAATAGCAGCAGCTGGCAATTGCTGGAACGTTAGAGAGGCATACATTGCAGCAGCACAGTAGTTGCTAAACACTTGGGCCGCTAGTTTCACCGACATCTTTTAGCAGAACGTCAAATTAAAGTGCTTCTCGTTCAGCTTGGGCATAGAACAGATCTCAAGTGACCGGTCCTTTTCATGAGTTTCCTTAACGTACGAGGTTTTCACTACGTGATCACAAACATTGAAGTGATACTTAAATAACATGTTTCTGAGGCACTTCAGCAGGTTCAGAGCATCTAAAAGGAAAAAAAAAAAGGTTTGCCATTGACATATAAGTAAGGATTCTCGGAAATTACAAGGCGTGAAAGAAGAGAGACGTTCAGGCTCCCCTGATCCCATACCACAGCTACTGGCTCCAGGCAAACATCCACAAGAACGCTGTAGCACTGGAAAAGAAGATCCTGTAGGACAATGGTAGTCGTGCCCTTATGAGCAAAAAAGTAGCGAAGTGGCTGCTTCCATGGTGTTCGGATTTTTTTTTTTTTTTTTGCCAGAAACACGACAGCCATGTTTGACAGGTTTGCATCTTGCGCACCATTAATATGCTATGCAAGCCCTTCGAACCTGTCAGATGAGGGGTTGTCTGAGACCTCTTTTTTAATGTGCATCTCATCAAAGACTATGCCGCCGGCCCGATCGCCTCGTGAAAAGGAGGTTGCTCGTCTCTTTACCCACTCGAAAATGTCGGGATAAAATCCAACTCTCAGTGGAACACACTGAAGCCACAGCTGCAGTGATCGGACTGGTGACAACCTAAGCTGTCGCCTACAATACTTACAGCCTTTCGGGCCATGAAAACGAGGCCCAAAGGCAAAGCCTTGTTCTGGCTGGACCATCCTCGACCGAACCCGCTTGAGGCCCAGCTCATCCTAAGCTGGGCCTCAACGAGTGCAGCGACGGCTGGAGACACATGAACGCGGATACTCTCAACTACTTCAGCAACAGTCCTCATCTGACGCTGCTGTTGCAGCCTTCTTTGCAGCCTCTTGTTTCGTTGTTGGATCTGTCGTACCTTGGCTCTCAGAGTGTCCATCTTTCTCTTGTCAATGCGGCTGCCCCTGCTTGATGCTGCAAGGTGACAAATAACCCAGATCAGTAAACTCCAAAAATGTTTATAAATATGTAAATGGTAGCCAATAAGAACTTGCACTCCTTGTCAAGTTGTACAAGGTTTTTAAAACCAAGAACAGCAAAAAGTTTGATAACATACTAACATATTGGTTAGAGCGTCGATGGTTATGTGACCCCATACTCCTGTAGGCCAAACCAGCACAGGTAAATTCGATTATCCTGGGCGATTTCATGATAAGCGCAAACAACGGTGCAAAGGAAGAGCAAATTGAAAGCTAAACAGTTCTAGTAAAAACACGTAACGCCTTCAGGCAGTGCGGTAGTGGGCCGAGTGTAGCTTTGTTATTTGTCATTATGCACATCCAGTCAACCGTGATAGGTTTATGAAAACTAACAACAGATAGGAAAATACTTTACAAGGGGGGCATGGCATCACTTAACCCAACACAGCAGGCATCTCATTGACAGTAACAAGATTCTCACCTTCGAGTGTCGATAGGAAACCGATGCAGCGAGACGCCAGCCGCGCGGTCGTCTCTTCGGCGTCCTTTTCGGAGCAACGTCTCGTTGCATAACGTGCGGAGCTCATTGTCACAAAGGACGTTGAGCCCGTCGGACGTAGCAGCGTCCAACCGGACGAAGGCGACTGATCCTATATCACTCTGACGTTACGCTCCCGCGCACGTAACTGGGGTAATCACGCTGAGCGAGCAAAACTTCTCAAACTGTGTAAAGTACCTGTAGAACAATTCAAACATAACGTGGAGTCCTGAGAAACAACAAGCAGACGGACGTCAAAAGCCGGACTTTTCGCGCAGCACGAGGTCTCTTCAAATTATCGCTATAACAAGCCAGCCTTGTTGCTTGTGGAGTTCAGAGGGCGCTAAGAACAAGTCAGTATGTTATTAGTAAATAAGCTATTTCTGCTTTTTTCGAGGGCAATAAAGCTTATTTCAGATAACTAACAGTAATATACAAAATTTAAAAATACAACTTACTATAATTTAATTTAATATAATTTTATTTGTTTATAGTTTGCCATAACGTCTCCTAGTCGCGCTTCAAACACACCGCAACCACGTGACCCTCTAGGTTGATGTCGCTGGCAATTTGTTTTGTACCGTGTTTTGGCCCAAGTTTCGCTAGCATCTGTACATATACCTTGGGCCTATCGCAAAGAGCTATAGCCAGGTTAAGCGGCCGCCCGGTGTCGACCGGGCGACAGTGCGGCGACAGAAAAGCACCCCGAGTGACGGCGCTTACAGCGCGCCACCGGCGAAACGCGGAAGTCCCAGACGCCACGCGTGGGGGTTGAGGACATCTTAGCAGGACCCACACCCTCACACCCAGGTGCAGTTTCATTAGTTCCCAGGGGCCCTCCAGTTGGAGCAGCCTGTATCGATGGCCACGCGCTCCGGCGTTCGGGTTTCATTCCGTGCTGACTACATCGATAGCTTGTGTAGCGTGATGTGAACCAGTGCGAGTTTGCAAACTGATATGAAAGGTATAAGGTGTCAAGAAATGTATGTAATATTGCACGATATGACATGTCACTGGAAATTAACGTTCCACTCCTGTAAAGCGCCCAGAGGGCGCACAGTATTTACAAATAAATAAATAAATTGTACCATGTCCCTGCATGCTTTTATAAACTTTCGTCGAGTGTAATTAATGCCAGAACAAGGTATAAACCAACGTTGCTAAAACACCCAGTTGGAAAACTCACCGATGAAACTTGGGCCGCTGGCGTCCACCAAGACCGAACTAAACACGACAACAGCGCCACTCTTTATCATTCGCCTTTACTGTGGTCACCTTGAGCTTTTAGAAAGCATGTTTTTGCGTAAAAACCAACGGAAAGAAACTCTTTTTGTAGTAGCTTTTATTGGAGCTTAGTACAAATTAAGGGCGCGTGATGTTTTCAAAAATCTTTAGTTTGCAAGGTTTTTCGGCACAATCAATATTGCTTTTATACAACCATACCTCAGCGGTGATTTCAGGTAGCGCGTCATCAGCAAAGGTAAGACGTATAGATTGATCCCAACACTAGAGTTGAGCCGTAGCTACCTTTTGAGTTCTATATATTCAATTATTTCAAGAAACAGCGCGAAGATAGATTCGTGTATATAGAAGCTGTGACATCACAATGTTTTCTGGGCTAAGGTAATATAATTGGAGCGTAAAAGTGAAGAAAATGTTTTTTTCTGAATTAACTTATCCTTTGTTTATAAAATGCTAAATAGTTAATAACAATCAATTCTAAATATAACCACGCGATGATTTTTCGTTGGTTGCCTCATGCGAACATAGGCAGAGCCAATGCATTTAGAGGAGTCCATCTGCTGGTGGAAATTCCAGGCTCGCGAGGGGCACTGCAATTGGTTTTCGCCCACGCGCCGCGGGAGTTTTCAATATTGGTCTCCAAGGTGCTAAGTTATAATACCTATTTGAGGCATTTCTTATCGACATATGAGGCACAATAGGGATGGTGGAGAAACACGAAAATGACGTAGTCATATCACCAGATTGTGTGAACGTGGCAAGGACTCAAACAAAAGGGCTCTTCAAATCTGACTAATTATACACTAGACTTCGCGTTTTATTTTTTTCTGCGAAGATTGCAAAGCGGGCATTTCGCATTCGGCACGTCACGCTTACAGTATAAAGTATGGTGCACTCGCCATTCTGTAGTACAGCTGCTCTTCTGAACCATAATGAATAATAATATTAATATTAACTCAGGAATGATTACTGTGTGACTTCCATTAAATGATATATTGTGTTTTATTTTTTTTTGTCCACCGATTTCTGCATGTATTGCCAATATAGAAGAGTTGCAATTGATATCACCTAAAAGCACGGAGGTGGAAAGTGAAATTCCAGTTTTTTTTCCCTGTATCGGCTAGGTTTTTTTGAAGATACCTAAAAAAGGTGACCATTCTATACAGGCAACATCGAAAGGAACGGTCTCCGGGTCGCAAGCGAAAGTATATGAATATATTGTCACGAATGAAGGTGACGAGAGGACGAACTGTGAACTGAAAATAAAGGTTTATTCGGCGATCGAGTGCTAAACAAAATAAAAAACACGATCATCGAGACTGAAGAAAAGCGGACGGCGATTTGGTGGCGTAAAAGCAAGCGAAAGCGAGACTGACTCGACAAGGTCGCGGGCGGCTCCTTATTTAGAGTGCGTGACTATCTCGAAAAGTGGGAAAAAAACGTTGACCGTCGCACGCTCGGGGCGAGAGTGAACAGGCACTTTCGAGATCGAAAATGTAGGACCAAGTGATAAAATGTCGCCCCGAGTAAGAATAAACGCGATTCTTCTAGCATTCCCTGACCGAGCGTTGCTTGTTCGGCCGTGCGCGCGGCAAAATTGCTAGTCTTTACTGAGCGCGTGCTTCAGATGGCTGATCACAGTAGGCTGAGTTGTCACCCAGTTATAATAGAAATGGCGCAGTCAGTTCAGTCTTTGGGACCTGAAAGGAACTGCTTTTCCAAATTCTGTCCAGTGAACAGCAAATAAATACATAACCCGAGTATAATACCCCATTCACACATTCATAAATGTCCCTTTAGCTAAGGAACCTTCATTCTCTGCGGCGAATATATTTACGATCCTCAGCGCGTGGCGTTTGCTTGCGAGCCAAGAACACGGGCTGATTCGCCGATTGCAAAGGGACCTATGTTAAAGGTACCTCTATGCTTACCGTGTGAATGGGGTATTAAGTTGGATACCGGGACTATTCGGCATGCGTGGCACTAACACCGCACACCTTGCGACAAAATCCGCGGAATCGAAGGTACCCTCCCTCCCTACCAGGGCAAGGAGCCTTCCAGTCTTGAAGGCGCTTTCCTCTTTCTTCAACTCCGACAGCCGCTTCAAGTGGGCCAGGGCATTGAGGTGCGAGGCCATCCATGCGCTCAGTCAACAGAACGACTACGACCCCATCTCGGGCGACTTATTTTGTCACGCGTTCAGTGTCCTCCTTAGAATAAAACGAACACGGCAGTTACTTCGGCGCTAAAGGCCAAAAGGACCACAAGCAGCAAAGAACCCCCGGTAGAATGAAGATAGCTTCTTCCCATTACGCAAATCCGGCCCAAAGGTTTTATCTTGCCACAACATTTGGGACTTCCCGGCCCTAACTCAACACAGGCAAGAAGCACTCTCAGCGCTGCAGCATAGACTCATGCCCGCCGAGTAGAAACACTGGATCGCACCACGCTGACCAGACCATAGACGAGCCATCTTGGACTAGCTCCCAATATACACCCGGCAGTAGAAAAGAAGGCTTCTCTTCGGACATCCCACCTCACTTATTTCCTCCCTATACAGATAACCGTTAAACTCTAAGAAACGGGGAGCCTCTGCTCTATTTTAGAGCCCTTGGGAGAGCCAATTGCTGCAATCTAGGGAGAGCGCTCGGCGAATGCCGGGGCTGCATAATAAGTTTACAAACCAAAAAGCAGTCTTCGCTGTGGCACTGAGCACTGCGAAACGCCAAGCTTAGTGCCACAATGACACCACACGCACCGTTCTTTTTTTAAGATTTTGAATATATTTTGAGCCCCGTGATTCGGCGTGCTCCCTCCGTAGATTCCAGCGACTGGTTCTCCCAAGTGCTTTGCGGAAGAGCAGAGGCCCAGATTTCTTAGAGTGTAGGTCATGGAGGTAGGAACCTTCTGGAGGTGACATGACGCCACCAACCCTAGGGTGACCAAAACAGCTGTAGTTTTGGTTATTGTTGGGGACGTGTCCCTCCGCACCTCTGGCTTCACATCTTGTGGCTTCATGTCTATTCCAGAAGCTTCGTACCTCCATGGTGTAGGTGCAAGTAGGAGCAGAACCACCCATTAAACGTCCTTATCTATCCATCCATCGCTCCTAAAAAAACAATATGCGTTCCTTATCACAAACGTCTGTGGTGCAGACAAAGACACGGGTGAGAGTGTGTTCACTGCGGGAGCTTTCGTAAAAGCAAAGCTTTCTGTTATGCCAGGACCACGCGCTTAGGCCTTTTCTGTACTGCAGACTTTTGTGAGGTGAAGTATAGTTTACCGCCGGTGGAGGTGGATTGCTGTGGCCCCGTAGTGATTTGTTGCTCCACCGGGGAATTATGAAAGTGCTCGAAACAATAAAGAAAATTTGCCACTACGCCCTCTGATGCTCTAAAATATTACTCCTTAAATAAGAACGATTCATTAAAGAGATGTGATGGCAAGAAGGCGGTGTTACCGTTTAAGCAACTGAAAAATAGTGAGCCACCTTTTTAGGCCGATTTATGGCGTTTCGAGGGATTCATTTTTTATTAGTACGGTACCTATTTATTTGACAGCCTTTTCCGGATTTATATGTAGAGCTGACGCATTATAATTGTAAATGTGGTCTACGTTATGTTTTTTTTTTTTTTTTTTTTACAAGAACGAGTATATGCGACAACTTTGCGATACATTCATATACAAAGCGCAAGAGCTTGACTACAGCCCCGATTGGTGCCATTGCGTGCGATCATTCGATGTGCTTAGCCGCTTTTTAGAGCTACGCTTACGTGCACGTACTTTCCCCGGAGATTTGCCGAAACTTTGTTGGAAATAAATTCAACAATAATTACCGTACTAACAAGAATGGGCAATAATATTGCCGAATGGGGCTCTCGGTAGAAATTTAAAATATAATTTTCACCTTTCACCAGATGCAAAGAGGGTAGTACTGACCTCATCCGCAGGGTCATTTTGGCACTACAAGGAAAGCAAAACGGGCGAGTTACTCAGTCGACGGGAGAAAATTTTCAAACTCCTCAGACACGGCAAGCACCCTCATATTTATTATATACTAATATTTGAAGAGCTGTTTTCATTTTACGTTACGTCAGTTTGTGGTATTTGGTAGTATTTCACACCCCTATTGTTCGCTGCAGGGAATCTAGAAACATTTTGCAGCTTTTGGCAACCACGGCAAATGCGAGGCTGACCTTTGAGTTTGAGTGCGCAGGTTTGGTTGCTGATTTATTTATTTTATGACCTTAAAGGGAACTGGAGCTGCAGGCCTAAAGCTTTAGAGAAAGCTGTCACTGAACAAACAATCGCGCAGCTAAATCATAGTCTACGGTTGTAAAGAGACAAGTCTGCGCTTTTACAAATAATAGAAAACATCTCAATGCACACATGGTCAAGTCATATAAGAACACAACCACAGCACACAGCGTGCACCTTATTTATAGCGCATTTTACGGCTGTAATCTCATAAATCGTCAGATTTCTATTACCGTATTTTCGAGCTATAGTCCGCACCCGGTGCGGAGTCCGCGCGCCATTCATGGTCCGCACCTATACATTGTTTCACCTTACGCCCGGACGCAGCGGACGCTACGAGCAATCCAGCCAATCCCGCTCTGGGGACGTAGCCGTGATACGCTTCTCGCACGTCGCTGTGCCCCCTCTCCAAGGTCACGTGACACCCACACAGCCTTGGATTGGCTCCGATGGCTCGTAGCATCCGCTGCGCCTGGGCGTAAGGGGAAACGGAGTATAGTGCTTTGTCGACACAAAAGTCTTCTCATACACGGCACACCTTGACAAATGTCTGCTTTCTTAGCGCCAAAAATGAGCTTGTATTATACGTGCATACATTATCATTAACATACTCTTTCATTCGCGAAATCCGTCACCTCTCGTCATAATGAACGACCTTGAAAACCAAAATTTCAGTATAGTCCACATGCGTAGATAGTCCTCACAACGTAAATGTTCAACTTTTAAACCTGTATGGTCCGGGGACTATAGCCCGGAAAATAAGGTACTACAGTATTGCGTAGTGTTACATCATGGCTAACGCGAACTTGCTTACCTCGCATCTGACGTATGTTCGTTACAAAAACAGCCTCCACTGGAGTTGTGATTGAAATATGGATTCGTGTACTCCGAGTTTATAGTCTGTGAAATGAGAGTAAAGTATAGTTCCGTGATTTCGGAGTTTTTTTCTCTGGGACATTCGGAGATTCTTTTTAGAGTTAATTGTTATACCAAAAATGTATGGTTTATTAAAATTTATTTTTAATGCGTTCTCAATTCTCAGGTATTCGGAGTTCAATAGTGCTGTATTCCAATGATGATAATGCAGTTATTGCAAAGGTGCAAGCGAGCTGAACAAGAATAAATATAAAAATCTCCAGAGAAGGGGAACAAGGGGGAAAAAGGACAAACACAAATCTCCATACAGAACTATTTGATTGGTGCGCGACTGTAAAAGCCCGCCTACGTGTCCTGATATCGAACCAGGGACCTCTCCATTTCCAGAAGAGCGCCCTACCAACTGAGCGAACCAGGAGTTAGACGTCAGTAGAGCAAACGGGTTTTAACAGCTGCCAAAAATCGAATACCAACAAGGGTAAAAAGCCTGCACTTTGAAACCTTAAAATGCAGGACGTTGATCGCCCTTGTTGGTGTAAGATTGGTGGCGGCTGTTAAAGCCCGTTTGCTCTACAGACGTCTAACTCCTGTGTAGCTCAGTTAGTAGAGCTCTCAACTGGAAATAGGAAAGATATCTGGTTCGATGCTTGCACACCAGGCCGTTTTTTATTTTTATAAGACCTTATCTGTGTCAAATTATTTTTCTTCTGCTTGACCTTGCGTTGCGACGTTGACATTAATAATTCACACTATCCCACGACAAAAAAATTGCAAACAAGTGTTTCTTCAATAAACGTCAATACTTTAAAATCAGTGAACTCCTGGACATAGTCGCTGGGGAACTTGTGTTCTTCCTATTTTTTTTTTAAGATCTGGAGATCAATTGTGACCAACAAATAAACATCTTGCAGTGTCAGATGTCAGAAATCACTGACGTGGCGTGGAGTGGGGCGGCGAACGGAGTTATATAAATGATTCAGTTACCCGCCCTGAAGCCCGTGACCACACAGTTCTTCCTACCGCGTAAAACGAACCGGAAAATTCGGGGACTGCACATAAAACAAAGGAAAACGTTCACCAAATGCACGTTTCGGTAGCGGATTTTACCTTGTGAAATTTAAAGGTATAGTTCGCTCTCTCTAATAAAATAAACAAGCAAACTCGCCTAAGCAAACGGCGAACGTGTGCGTAGACACGAGTTAGCGATAAATAAAACTTGTAGCGTCATCTCCCGATAAGCGGAGCCAGCAGGCAGCAGGGTGCGTTACCTGATCGCTGCGCAAACTTTGTTTGCTGTAATACAATTATAAATCCAAACGCTACACACTGTCTGCGCCATAAAAAAGAAATAATACCAAACTATTGACGCACGAGCGGCATTGACTTCGCCCGTTTATTTTTTTTTTTTTTTGAAAAACGTTTAGCGAAGTTGGTTTTCGTCGGCTGGTTGCCGACAAAGATAACTGTGACCTTTCCGTTGGTTAAGAAATAGGAATGGCTTGCCACAGCGAATGTGGAAAGCAACAAAATAAAAACGCACTCTAGCCCTATGATTAATACATGAGTTTTGAACTCGAGCGATGTTTGCGAGTCGCCCACCGGCAATGACCTTTTCATTTCGTTTTAAAATTAGAAAGGCGAGAAGACATGGCGCTATCGAGAAGGGTACTTTCTTATGTGAAAGACGGCGGATGTACTATCGGCAACAATATGAAATGCACGTTTCGGTAGCGGATTTTACCTTGTGAAATTTAATCTTTAATCTTTCATCTCTCAGTTTTGCGGCTCACAGAACCTTGGATAGAAAAAAATATAATAGAATATAATTTTCCTTTGTAACACATACATTTCCAGAAACAAAAAGGCAATAACGAGCCGGAGTAAGCCTGGCTCGGCAGGGTAGGTGGCAAATTAAGTACGCAGTACAAATAAAATGCTCATACATCGTTGAAATCATGCAATTAAAGGGGCGATGCAACGATTTTTGTATTTTGCGCAAATACCGGTTAGAACGGATCCCTGACGTTAATGACCCGTGAAATACTCGTTCGTTTTTCACCCCACGCAATAGGAGTCCTAGTAAATAAATAAAGAAAATCGAGCAGCGTTCACCCCCTCAACTCGCAGCCAGAACAAGCAGCCACGTGATCTGGAGCCGAATATATGCCGCCAATGTTGATCATAGCCACGCGCTGGGGTTGGCAAGGCAGAGGACACGCGCTGAGTTTCAGACATTGTTATGGTTCGGCTGTTGTCGTCATTGCAGCGATTGGACACGGGCCACTACCCAAATGCTTCTCGAGCGATCGATTATCACGAGCCCAAATCGAGTGTCCACGCCATGCTCGGGTCCAATCTATGAGCCGCATTCAAATATCGTCACTGGGCGGTACTGCTACCGCCCAGCTACGTCATCAGATTTTGCGAAGGAGAGATTGAATGAAAACACTCGGTTTTGTCCTCGAAATTACAGCGCAACAAAGGAGTTTCTTGGTCAGTGGCGTTGCGTGCGAGTATCCTTGAGTCCCACTAGTGCCAGTAAGCTCGTGTAAAGTGAAAAACATCCCAATTGAATATCGTTGCACTGCCCCTTTAAGCAACTAAACGACAGCAGTACAAATCAGTGTAAACCACATCCTGGGAAACCATAAATCTGTAATCAATCAACAAAACGACAGCACTCCTCGGCACAATACAAACTATATCAGGAAAACCACATTTCTGGAACAAATAAAAAATAGTCCCACACTCAAACTTTACGAATCTAAATTTCGTAAGGCTCTTTAGAGCTGTTGCCTTGATATGACCGCAAGTAAGGTTTCTGGGATAGTATTAAAAATATGTGACACATAATACATTCGCGTGCGTTCTCCGTAGTTTGTTCGGATTCGCGGTATGCTAAATCGAAGATTTGTTTCATTGGGCGCCCGTGAACGCACGGAGTAATAAAATTCGAATCCCAAAAATGTGGAATTACCACAGTATTTTTAAATAACCCATTGAGAGACGGCAGGTGCAATTATTTAAACATACCAAAGCTAGAGACCTCGGCTCTGTCAAACGTGATGTTCCATAAGATACCCTTCAATAAGGAATTATTTATCGCTTGCCGAAACAAAGAATATTCCGCGAAGAGGGTTATACCATGTCGTAAATAACTGTATGCCAAGGCGTGCATTATCATTTTTTCTAACAGTAATGGGTAAAAACATTTTTACATTATACAGAGAGCATGAAACACCTCTTAACCGCTTGCACAAGTAAGTTATATACGTACACCACGATAAATCTCTGCCGAAATAGATTCCTTTGTATTTTATTGAGTTTGCATACTGCACAGGAATGCACTTACATAAGGGCAGCTAGATTTATGCAGAACTAAGGGGAGCTTAGAGTTCAACTTTCCTAAGCGGGTGTTTGAAACAAACAAGCTTAGTCTTTGAAGCATTCACTGTAATTAAATATGAATAAAACCAATCCATCGCAGAAACGACGTCATTTTGTAGCTTTTTTATGGCCACATGATAATTTGAATTGCATGACACCAGAAGCATGTCACCTGCGTCTTAAAAAACTCTACACTCAGAAATAGCCGAGGGAAACTCATTTACGTATAAACAGCAAAGGCGACAAGACCGAGCCTTGCGGCACCCCGGCCGTTAAGGAAGTTCTACCACTTTTGCGATTTCTAAAAGCCACAACTTGAGATCGTCCTGAAAGTACCCTTCAGAATCAAAGGAAAAGGGCTCTAAACCCAAGTCTGTACAGTTTACAAAAAAGTATTTCTTGATTTATGCTGTCAAAGGCTTGCAATACATAAAACAAAACAAAACAAAAAAAAAACCTGCAAGGCAAACATATTATTATCAAATCCTGCGTGTAGGCAGTCGCTAAAAGTTTCCAAAAGCGCCCGCGTTCCGCATTCTGCAACACATCCGTATTGATGAACAAACAATAAACTAAACTGTTCAACGAAACTACTCATTACTTTTAAAAGATGCTTCCCCAGTACCTGCGAAACGCATGATAAAATTGATAATGGCAGATAACTTTTAAAGTCGTCTACTTTCACCCCTTTGTAGAGTGGCTTAACAATCGCAGTTTTCATTCCTGATTGCCAATCTCCTGTCTCTATAATACCGTTCAGCATTTCCATGAGAATATATTTAATTTTTTTAAACTTCCTTCGGAGATCGCGTGTCATAATTTCATCAAAACCTTCAGACTTTCTTTCCTTAAAGGAAAATAAATAATCGCGTATTTCACCTTCTGACATTGGAGGAAGGAAAGCTGATGCTTCATTGTATTTGAGTAATGTTACTGACGCCATCATTAGAATGGAGTTCCCCGACGCGCGGGTGAAAAAGGCGTCGAATTCATCCAGTGTTTTCTGTGTAACCTTTGAAAAAGAGTTATTTATTATATCATCAATATAACGTTTTTTATGCCTACCCAGAACTCTGTTAGCACATTCCCACGATTTCGCGGATTCAAAACGATTCTTTACAAAAAACTCATTTAAAATATCTGCGCTTAGAAGAACGGATGAATGCTGATGCCCTGTTTGTGACAATTATTAACTCACCCTTTAGGTTTACATTATCCGGTGAACGCTTACATGTTCTCCAGAGCAATTCCTTAAACTTTATAGCCGCTAGAATTTCGGCCGTAATCCATTCGTGGTCTTCCTTACGTCTTCTAATGATAACTCTTTTTTTTACATGCGGAAGAAAATTGCAATATTATTTGTAGTACTGTGCCATATAACATTGGTGCTTCTACAGAGGTTAGAAGATTATTCCAGGCGTAGTCGTTAACCTTTTTATCAAATTGCGCTTGATCAGTAATAGTTATTTCAGTTTTCAAAGTATTAGAGCCCCCGCCCTTGTTGCTCGTTGTAACGTGGCAGGCTATAAAATAATGATCTGCTAGTTTTTCTAATATCACAGCCGCTATTACAGTGTTAAGAAAAATATGAAGATTAATATGGTCAATGCAGGAGGACACAAATTTCCCTCCTAAAAACTCTTCTCGAGTAGGGGCCTGTACAACGCTCTCGATGCCATGATTTACCAAAAGGTTTAAATAATCACGCACGATATGTCGCAATGAATCCATGATATTTACGTTGAAGTCGCCCACAAAACAGAAGTGACCTGTCGGGCTGAATTCCGATAGTGCGTTTGAAAGTTCTTCCGGAAATAAATTCGCATTGCTGGACGGAGGGCGATATACTGTAATAATATCCATTGCAAAATCTTGGCAGCTCATTTGCAGATAAAGATACTGCGCATGCGTCATCACTATCTCAGCCTGAGTTGTACATTAACTACTTTTCACGTACACGCATATTTCTCCTCCCCTTCCAGACAGTCTTGTAATGGCAAAACGATTGTAACCGGGAATAGAAAATAAATTAATCATGTCCTCATAGTAGCATTTATCTCCGTTAGAATAAAATCATTAATAACTGCGTCCGAATTTCGAACAATTACCATTAATTGATCCCAGTACTTTCGAATACTTCTAATATTAACGTGAAAAAAAAAAAAAAAACTAAACGACAACTTCGACGTTTTTTTTAATTATTTTTAGGTAACACACAATTCAAAAATTAAAAAAAAAATTCATTCCTTCTACCTAAACGACTGCGTCGAAATCTGCGGCACGGTTTATGCGCAACACAGTCGACGTCTCGCCCTTCATGATAAAAATATTTCCGTTTTTACCCAAGATAATTTACATTTTTTGCTTCATCTGCTCTGTAACCATTCAGAACAGCTGTCTGCTTTACCTCGTGAGGTTTTCATTGAAGAAAAGTGCTGGTGTATCATCGGTTCCTTCAAGAGCACGGAGTCTGCCGCGGGCACTCAGCCAGCGATCTTTCAGTTCACAAGAGCTGAACTTAACCAAGACAATCAGGATTGATTCTGGCCTAGCTGGAAGACGGTGGACCCCCTGGATGTCTCCCTTTTCAAAATCAGGTATGTTCAAAAGGGAGGTTCTTAGTTACTTTACTGCCGAATAACTTAGAATATTCCACAGATTTTAATTTGAATTTTTTGACAGCCCGTGTATTTCCAAGTTCGCAAGGTAACCATATTGTTCAGGGTTGTTGATTTTTTCCGGCATTGCCAGAATCGTTTCCGCCTCTTCTTTTACCGTGGCACTTAATTCTTCATGTTGCTTTTCTAGCTCCGATATCTTAGTTTCATTTGCTGTCGTGACCGCTAGCACAGTGTTATAGTTAGCCGCTAACCCGTCCACTTTGCTGTGCATTTCCTGCATGCTCGCCTGTAATCCCTCCACTGTAGGCTTCAGTGTCAGGCGCTCATCAACTTTCGCAGGGAGTGACAGGAGAGGGCGTATGCTAATTCTCATTGCTAACAGCTGGTCAAGTTTTTGCCCAATGGCTTGCATCTGAATTTTCACGTCTGCTGAGCTGCCTTGCGGCTTGTTAACCTTTTCTTCGCTTTGCGAACCGCTTCTTTTATCTTGTGTGCGACATGCCTTGCATCGCCATTGATCACGCTTTGCCTGCCCCATGCCTGTATAGGAAGTTTGGGTAACACCAGCACAAGACTGGCCCAGGAGATTATTGTTCTTACACACAGAGCAAAACATAAATCTTTCCTCGCTGGTGATGTCCGCCAGACATGCTACGCACTCCCCCACACCAGACGTAATGGACAACAGTGCAAGTAGAACACTTCAGTCGGTGGCAGATGAAACAGCGCAAGTTTTAGTCATGGTTTTAAATGAAATCCCACCTGGCGAAAAAAAGGTACGGGAGCGTGAGATATGTTGTTCCGAGCGCTTCGCCACCTCAACCCTCAAGCTATCAAACAGTATATTGTTTGGTATCTAAAGCTTCTGTTCTGGCCTTCGCTGGGACCTTAGCACATTACAAAATTTGTAGGTACGTCAAAAATGCGAGGAGGTATTTTCTCTTTCAGGCCTATACTGCGAAAAAGAGGTAGTCTATCTGACTACCTTTGAGGTGCTAAAATGTTGCCACAAATATAACGACCCCTAAGATAAAAATGACGACCTCCTACATAGTCAAAAAGACGGTCGTCGAAATGGACTACCCTCAAAATAACATGGCGATCGGTTAGCGACGGTCGAATTCCTAGGTAAGGCTTAGCGAACAGAATGGCTTTTCGGCCGAGTGGGAGAATAAAGCACATAAGCCTATTCGACGTCTTCCAAGCGCCATCAGACATTCTAAACATCCGTCCCCAAACACCGGTACCATATATACAGTAAAGGCCCTGTCACACTGAGGCACCACGACGACAACAGCAACTCAACACGTTGTCCAACAGTTGGGCAATTTGTTGTTCACTCTCCGTGTTGTCCGACAAACCTATCACATAACCTCAACAGCAGCACAACATGGACCACAGGTAAAATGTTTCCTCGGCAGGACATCTTTTGGCAACAAAAACAGCAGCAACCTATGTTGGACAACGTGTGTTTTCCTGATCGCTTGCTGAGCGAATTTCGGGCCGGCAACACGACAACACCGATAACTTCGATTTGAGATATTGTTTTCTATCCATAACGTCTTACTGAAATGAAGGCTTGGATAACGTCATTTAACAATAATTAAGGCTGGCGTGCAGCTAAAATACTTTCATGAATGTTTTGACCGCGAAAGTACGGAAGGCGATTGTCGAAATGGTCGCAACTACGGTCGAGAACGTTCAGACTTGTGTTAAAATTAGAACTGCCGAGATACCAACTCACATTGCTGCTAGTGAAATGAAATGACATGCCTAGTCACCCGCTGATAAATTAAAATAAAAATAATCCATGAAAGCAAAGATAAAAAATGGAAGCATTAAAACGACCTCTCTGATCATCATTATTTGTGCTTTGAACTTGGAAACAGCCGCTACCAGACAACTGATTTGTTTAACAAAAACCAAGGACGTTTTTGGGGAATGAAAGGATCACATAGCAGGCGGTAGGCAAATAGACAGCGTTAAAAAATGTTTATTCCAGCGATTTTTGTGAAGGCTGACGATGTCGGCGTCGCAGTTTTTAAGCATTGTCAGTTCAGCTCAACACCTAGCTAGAAAAGACGCCTTAGGGTACTGCCGGTGCTAACTCAATTTTACAGTTGATAAAGGAATTGAATGAAAGAAAGCATCGGACAGAGACACTTCATACGGTGGCGTAAATCCTGAACATATTTCAGCGATCTCACTTTCCTCAGTCAGAACTATCCGCTTTGTCAGCGAATGAAGAACATTTTGATAAAATAAAGGGTGGAAAATGCTCTCCGTGTCAAGTTTTCTAATCACAGTCACTGGTTGATGTCGTCGTGGTAATTTCCGGCCCTTCGAACGCACTAGCACTTTGTAGAGTCACATTTCCAGCGACGCCGCGCCGCATAAAAACAAAGGTAAACAATCAAGATGGCGGAGTGCTCCCCGTGTTGTCCCCGCCGTCAGCGCGGTGTAACAGGGTGGTCGGACAATAAATCGTCCAACACGGATGCCGGGTGGCAGCAACATGTTGCCCGACTGTTGTTGTTGCCGCGATGTGACAGGGTCGCCAGCAACACGATTTCCTCGTGTTGCCGAATAGAGTTGTCCAACTGTTGGCTCTCTCAGTGTGACACGTCTTCATTGCGAGGATTTCCCGTCACGGGGCAACGACGAGGACCACGGTCTGCTAGCGTAGCGGCCATCTTTCCCCGCCATTCTCCCCTGGCTTTCTGCGCGCAGTAGTTCCGGTGCCTCTGCGCCTTGGGTCGCCTTTTCCAGGCTTCCTTTGGCACTTCAGGAGTCTTGTTTCATGGCCTGGCTACCTTCTTCTGCTTCGTTCACAGTGCCGATGTCGCCCACATTAGAGAGTTTTAGGGAACCGGAACAAAATACGATCGATAAACAAAAACGATCGATACCTTGGATCGGGCGAGTCGACCGATCGTGTGCCTCGAAACGGCTTTGGGGGAACCGTATTTGCAGACGATAGCAGACGATCGGTGCAGGTCGCGCCCCCTGGCAACGGAAACCTGCATCGGCCTCATCGAGAAAAGCAAATTTGCGTGCGTTTGTACAAATCGCAGAAACTGAAGTAAATAAAAATCGCATCCTATAAATATAGAGAACCTAAAACAATGTATACCAACTTATAGTTCGTCTCGTTTTTTTACTCGAATGAATGCGCTTCCGTAATACAAAACCTGGCGCTCCATGGCGTGTCGCCACTGGCACTGCGAAGTTCTAAAATGTTCGTCTGCTAAAGGAGCAGACGAGCTTTCCGACAACAATGGCGCTCGATCTTTTTGACGATGACTTGGAGTTGGTTCTATTCGGCGAAAAAAATTTACAAAACATTATTTTGTACGACTGTCTGCGTACTAAGAGAAGCCACTTGTTGGCGGCAAGGTATGGGACGTTCAACTTGGCGTCGATGGACGAGGAGGACGTCGTACGGAATTCAGGTTCACAAAGGAGGATCTGCCCCATCTCCGATCGGCGCTGCTCATCCCGGAGACGTTGACAGCCAACGGCTGAATCTGGGTGCCGGAGGCTCGTTTGCCACCGTTTTTTTTTTTTTTTTTTTTTTTTTTCAGTTTACCCGATTTATATCCTCGGGGAATAAAATAGTTCCTCGGTCGTACATGGTAACTTGGTATGTAAGTCATACGTTCTTCTCAGTGGGCAAGCTTTGGTGTTTAACATCAACCAAATATGATGCTTACTCCAACCACGTCCTGATATGCTGAAAAGTCGCAGACAGCAAACTCGATTTGACACACAAATAAGAACACGCTCGCGCGCGCTTATCATCAACATTCGAAGTCGTCTGCCAGCGATCCTGTGTCTTTCCCTCGAGGCCCATTATGGACAAATAAAACTAGAAATATTAAATCGCGAAGAAAATACAAAAATAACAGAAATATAATCATTTCTCAGGTTGAGGCGGTCATTTTTCTTGTACAAAGTTACGAGGAGGTCAATCCGTTCGCTCCTCGCAACGAGAAGTTTTTTTTCGACGCCGCGTTTAAGCCTTTAAGACGTCATCCCAAAGGGCTGGAGAAAAAAAGGATTAGCGCCTAGCACCTCCCGAAGTAGGAAGGTATCATCTTCCGCTGAAAACCGCTTGCGAGGAGGAGGCGGAGGGACGGAGGTAGATACGGCGCCCAAGTTGCTCTCTTACGGTAAAGATAGCAGACGATCACGGTCGTACGCCCGCGAACCGATCGTTGAGCCGTGTACGGTACGACCACGAAAAAAAAAAAAAAAAAATAAAGGAAAACCTGTAACTTTACTGCTGTGCACTTATTAAAACTATCACCGAATATTTAAAGGGCTCGTTTTATAGGATATATGTGATTAGCATTAGAACACAAATTTTTAATTCATGCAACATTTTTAAACTAAAAAGTATCCAGATCCTTGATCCAGAAGGCTGTTGCTCACTCTGTTGACACTACAGATAACCCTCAGTCATAAAGCAGCTGTAAAAACGGGTGATAAGAGCTCGAATTGCACATCCCAACGTTTGTATGGAAAAAAAAACAAAAAACTTCAAATATGAAAAAAAAAACTTAAAATATAAAAAAACTTAAAATTTAAAAAAGCTTAAAATATAAAAAACTTAAAATATCAAAAACTTAAAATATAAAAAACGTAAAACATAAAAAACGTAAAACATAAAAACGTAAAACATAAAAAACGCAAAACATAAAAAACGCAAAACATAAAAAACGCAAAACATAAAAAACGCAAAACATAAAAAACGTAAAACATAAAAAAACGTAAAACATAAAAAAACTTAAAACATAAAAAACTGAAAACATAAAAAACTGAAAACATAAAAAACTGAAAACATAAAAAACTGAAAACATAACTGAAAACATAACAAACTTAAAACATAACAAACTTAAAACACAAAAAACTTGAAATATAAAAAACTAAAAAAATAAAAACAAAGTAAAATAAGAAGAAAATAGGTATTTGGGCCACCCGGGTTCGAACCCTCCACTACCGCTCCGTTACGAGCTCACGAAACGGACGCTCCAATCCACTGCGCCACTGAGCAGACGATCTTTGGAGTTGCTAAATATTAATTTATTTCTATCAAGGATGTCTTATTGCGTTTTGATCTGTATTCTCTTTCTTATTTGCTGACTCCACCTTTATGCACTTGCTGTCACATATGGCGCTCCTGCCAGCCACTACCACGAGTTATTTTATTCATGTTTGAAGCCACGGCACGCTCTCTCCGCCAGCGAAGTAGCCGTTTTGCTCACCAAGCGAGACCGTCCATGTCGGCCATTGGTCGTGCCGGTCGCGCCTTACGGTTCGAGCAGCGCATTACGGTAAGATCGCAGAAGACAAGCGCATGCGCACTTCGTACCGGAGGGCCCATCGTACCGTATCGGATGTGCAAAAACGGTTCCCTAAAACTCCCTATTCTCTGTTATCGCTTCCGACGAGAGTGCGTCCGACGCCACACCTGCTACTGCTTGCTTGAGGACTTGGGGGACGCACCGGTAGGCTCAAAGTCCTTGGCCGGGAGCGACCTTTAGACTTGTGCCAGCAGATGTGTTTGCGTGAGTACTTTTACCTCCCCCCGGCTTCTTCGGCGTCAAAGTCGCAGCCTCCTCCGTTTTCGCCTCGCTCATGATAAGGTAAAGACACCCATCGTTGACGCGACCGATCACGACACTATGCGAAGGGAAAGTTCGTCGGCTTCTTGAGCACGAGCTGGGGTCACGTCATAACGGCGAGCTCTGAATGGTTCCGAGTGGAAGGATAGTGGGTAGACCTCAAGGTTGAAGTCTACCTAGTATCCCTCCATCTGAGCCATTGATCGGAGCCAATCAGTGCTCGGCGTTCTGATGTCAGTGCAACTCCTGCGCAAGAAGCAGGCGAACTTGCGCTCTGCATAATCAGCGCGCACAACCCCGAGCCACGTAGCCTAAACCACGGCACTGCCCACACCTGTGCACACGGCATTCTTGTCTAATGTGTCCTGTTCGATGACGCCGCAGGCAAAGGGGTGCTCTCCCCAGTAAAACAACCATGACCGTGTTCCCGTTCAGGTATATCTGATTAGGCAAATGATCAGCGTCACTCTTTTGAGAGTTAATTTGGCAACCCCTTGTTGTAAACTCAACGTCCTGAAACCCTTCCGTGCTCCATTTGTTTTCTGACGACTTCGCTGACCGTTTCGAAGTCTTCCAAAGCCTTTCGAATGGACCTTTTCCGAGAAGCGTTCTGCGCACGCGCGAGCACTCGATGCCAAGCGGCGGAAGTCGGCACTAGAAATCGAGGAAATTCGGAAGGAGGCTGTGGATCAGCGAGTAGAACACGTAATTGCAACATATATATAATTGTGTTACACAAAAAAAGAAAGAGGACGGAAAGAAAAACATGACGTTTGGGTGGACGCCACAGATCCCCCTCTTTAGAGTCGCGTTGGGCACGAGCCGCTGCTCGGAGAGCGAAGAAACTGGTAGCGTAGCTCCCATTATCGATTGGTAGCGCAGGTAGGTCACTTCCTCGATTATTAGTTCGTGCAGCCACCGCCTGGTGCCGTCGGTATGTGAAAAAGGTCCATTGAGTCTCGTTTGGGACGTCGAATGATATCTAAAGAAACGTAACTCTCCCTTTCTGCCTGTTGGGGCTCAGAGGAAAGCCCAGTTACCCCTTCAAGGTCGTTCACCCCAATATGAGCAGCCTTACCTTCGCAGCGGCGGTCTTCAAGCTGCAGAGCCACGCATGGCTGATCTTCCACACACTCAGCAATTCAACACCCCTGAATACGCCAACCTCAACCAACGGCACCTCGAATTCACCGATCCGCAGGGGTCTGACATTAACGTCGGAGTAAAGATAGACCTGATGCCTCGCCTTGTTCCCCGCCGGCAACGTCTGGAGTAATCTCCGGTAATCAGAAGGAATACAAAATGCAGAAGCACCAGGGCTGGCGGCGACCGTTATTATTTCTCAATCGTAGCCAGCCACCAGCGTCCGCACTGTCCAACAGCCGGCCCATAAATCTCTGCTACGGCGCGTTAACGTTTGGCGCTTCATCCAGTGAAAATAAATTGCGATAGTACTTTGAAAACATAAAGGGAATCTGAAAGGGTTCTTAAAATAAAAAAAAAAACAAGTTAGAGGTGAATTCTAGAATATTTGTATACCGTGAAACTGTTCGTTTTCCCCGAAGATGAAACTAAACACGAGAAAACACGAAAAACCTCCGACCAGTCGTTACTTCATACTCTGATGTTTGGCGGCCAATCACCTGTTGCTCGTGTGGGCAGCGCGTGCAATTGCAAGGTTGACAGGTATATTCTCCCACACTGACACCAGTCGTGACGGCTTTCTCTGACAATTTTGAAAATAGCAAGAGTGCGCGTGCATAGCTTTTATAGACGCTGAAGATGCGCAAGAGCGAAGATTCCAAATACTCCTGATTTGACGTCACGCTCAGGGAAGGAGGGGTTCAGCGGTAGTTTGAAAATTATTTTCCGCAGCCTCCGTGCACCAAAATACACACTCCGGATTTATCTTAAAAAATCCGGAGTGTGTATAGGCTCGTCTGTTGCACCAGTCCTAAGTGATATTTTCCTTGCCAGAGTTGATAGTTCTATTGCACTAGTCCTAAGCTCTGCTGTGACAAAGGTGTTTAGATATGTTGACGACTTTTTGCTTCTTTTTGATAATAGTGTGGAACGAGACGTAGTTAGTGGTGTAATGGACATTTTCGATAAGTGCAGCGTTGGTCTCAGGTACACCTATGAAGAGCCTAGGGATGGCGTCTTACAATTTCTGGATCTTTCACTCTCACTTTGCACCAACCACTTATGCTGGTCCTTCTCCCCACGTTCAAAAAAGGGCATTTTACCTTACGCCTCGGCACATTCAAAAATTGTAAAGAGGGGTTTGAACTCTCATGCCTTGGCTCAGCTCTTAAAAAGTATTGTTTTCATTGTATTAAGGATAGCTTTAATGCCCAAATTCAATGACTGCGGTCTTCTGGCTTTCCCTGGCCGGTTTTAAGTGAAGTGGTGCGTGTCTTGGTTAAAAAAGTAAGTGGAGCAGAAAATCCTAGGCGCGATATTGAGAAAAAACGGGTGGTAGTGGTCCCGTACTTACACAAGGTATCTCATAACCTAAAGCATGTAGCTCAACGATACGGCGTACCGGTTGTTTGTTCTGCCTCCCAAAATGGCCCAAATTTGTTCAAAGGTTCATATCGGCATAGAAAAGGTATCCAGACACAAGTGTAACAAAAAACATGTCTCACCGTTTGGGCCCTGTACCTCGTGCGTGGTGTACAGCATCCCGTTGTCATGTCGTAGAACTTATGTCGGACAAACTGGACGGTGTATTAACGACAGGCTTCGTGAACATTCCCTATCACTTAGATCCAACGTAGGAGGTCACTTGCCTTTACACTGTCGAAATTGTTCATATGGTCCAACATTGGCTAATACTAATATTATAGGTAGATTTCGGGAAAAAGTTACCAGAGAAATTTATGAGGCGTTTATTATACAAGGTTTGGGGGAGCGCTTTGTGAGTCAGCCATCATTGGCTTTATCACAAAAATAAATATTCTTTTTAAAGCGTTGAATGTCTTCAGCTATATAGCCTCGCGCCCTGGAGCGCGCTCCGGAGTTCGCTAGCCATTTGCACGTGCCTGTGTTTTCTGTGTCATTTTCTTTCTTCGTCTCTTTCGAAGATACATTGAGTTGTGGGTTTCAGTGTCTTTCCTCTCTTTTGTTTTCTTCAACAGTTTCCCAACGTTGTTCGCTGTTTTAATCATGTGTAACCGGTACCAACTAGCCCAGCTTACCACCCTTCTACAATCACGATATCTGTGATTCTGCAAGCCAAATAAAAACGCTGTAAGTGTTGTTTTCTAAATACATAACCGCTTTAGTTTCCCTTTAAAGAGGACTGTGCTGATGTGTCGTCTTTATAAAAATAATAAGAAATATAGCTATATTTATTGTTTGCTGAGTGATAGCAGAGCCTCCTTTATACTGATAATGCCTGCCCAATGGTTGGCTCCCCCATGCTTCGTCGTCGTTGCGCCTGCTTCCCAAATTTGCCACTAGAGGCGCCAAAACCCCATACAAAAATGCAGACGACGCTTCTCCGCTGCCCGCTGATACAGTCCACTGTGACGCCATTTGTGAATTGAATACATTTGTAACCTGTGCTAAATAGCTGGCGCAGGGCACCGTCAGTATAGTTTTGATATATAAAAGAAGTCTTAACTTTTCTTTTAGCTTTCACTTCTTGGTTTTGTTTCTATGCTGAAATGTTACCAAACCTCTGGTGCTTGTCACAGCAACAACAGTAATAGTCAAACCAAACTAAAAGGAGACAGAGAGGCTGGCGGACGTTCACGACGTTGCAACAGCAGCCACTTGGCGTTTTTATTGCTTCTGGAGCAGAGCCGGAAAACATACGGCCCGCGGACCACATGCGGCAGTCAAGGGATTTTTTTCAGGACCGCCAACGAGCCTTCGCTGACCGAAAACCTGCGCACCCGTCGGCAACGCTGTGACCGGGGATCTTAAAATACATTTTAAATTAAAAAAAAAAAAAATTTTAAGCTCACATTTTTTTTATGTTTTGACCGGTTTCTTCTGGTCTGCACTGTTTTTCACGGATGCAGTTCTAGTGCTTTAACAATTTCCTAGATAGTGGCTTGTTGAAGAAGATCTTCTTGAGGTCCTGCTTGTCAGATACGGATGCGGAGTAGTTTGTGGAAATCGGCCTGAAATACTTAGTAGACAGAATTTGCAGGAAATTTTTGTAATGGTTTACATCCTTATCTGCCTTTGCGCATTTCAGAACGCCATGGTACATACGTGTATCTACCCAAGTCTAAACAGCTACATACAAAGGCTTTTTCAGCATATTTCGTTTTTTTCAGTAAAACCTCTACGAAGTTCTTCAGCGCATACAGCACCCTCAGTAGCTTCTCCGATTTATAGTATAGTCCTGCCCTGTCCTGGTGTTGATGATGGAATCACTGTGAGCCGTAGAAGCCTACTTAATAACCAGTAGGAAGCAGTCACTGCAGTTGACATGTTCCTTCACCACCCGTGCCAAATATCCACCTACTACTACGTGACGCCACACGCACACCGTGTGGCGTCACGGTCTGCGTGTCGGGAGCCGCAGACAGCCTCGTGCTATTGAGCTATGCCGGCAATGGCTAAGCGCTCTAGAGCTCTGAGAATCGAACAACAACCGAAAGAAGTTACTCGTGTCACAAAACCATTACGTGATCACGTGACCTATTTAAACACGTAAGGTCACGTTACCGCGTAACCTAACATGGAAAACTTACGTTATCACATAGCTTAACGTGATAACATAGCTTACACTAGCTACAGTGAACTGTAGTAGCAGACAGCGGACAAGCGTCGTCTGCTTTTCTGTATTGGGTTTTGGCGCCCCTAGTCGCAAATATGTGAAGTAGGCGCGACGACGACAAAGAAACCATTGGGCAGGCATTTTCAGTATAAAGGAGGCTATGGTGATAGTTGTGGAGACCATGCAGGGCCAGAAGAAGGTTCGTGTGAACACGTTCGTGCCAGAACCAGAAGTGACTTTATTGTTTCGAAAATAAAATACGAAGCTGCGCCGCGGTGGCACAGGGTTGCCTGTGGCAATCACGTACGCGAGGGTTGCGCCCTCTACATCTCCCCCCTCAGAAGCACACTAAAGGTTCAACTTCCTGGGACAAACCACCCGTCTGCCACACCTAGTTCTTTGTACAGGTGAAGTATCCAAGTCTGGTTCGTTGCGCCGAGGTGAAGCCCGTTCCTGCGCTGCAGGTGCCGCCGGCTCTTGAGAAGGAGCCTGTCCCTCAGCTGCAGGTGGTTGTCGCGGTGACGCTGCGGGTGACGCTGCGGGTGCCGCCGGTTCTCGAAAAGGAGCCAGTCCTTGGGCCTCTTCTCTCGCGGTTGGGTCTTCACTGCCTGTCCTGAAAGGCACCAAGTTTCTCCGGTTGCGCTGCCAGATTGCTCCCTCGTCGGTTTCCACCACGTACGACCTGGGACGTTGCGCTGGACTGAGGAGAGTGGCCTTTACTCGTTCGGGACGAACCCAGACGCGGGTACCGTCTTCCAGTGGCGAGAGGCTTCTAGCCCGATGGCGGCGATCGAAGTCGGTGACTTGCCGACGTTTGAGCTTCGCGGCCTTGGTGGCCACCTCCTCCTGCGGCTTGCTACTTGGCACCAGCAATCTCCCCTCCTTGGGAAGTCGAGTGCGGAGTCGGCGCCCCATCAGCAACTGTGCCGGACTGAAACCCGGGGGTCCAGGGGTATCTCGGTAGTTGAGCAAAGCCAGGCACGGATCGTGCGCCTTGCGTAGCAAGTTCTTCACCGTGCGCACCATGCGCTCTGCCTCCCCATTGGACTGTGGGAAGTTGGGGCTGCTTGTCTGGTGTGCGATTCCGTAAGTCGCCATGAACCGAGCGAACTCGTGGGACTGGAAGGGTGGTCCGTTGTCTGAACGCAGAGTGGATGGGATGCCGTGACGAGCGAAAATGCTCTTGAGTACTTGGATGACATGCCCAGCTGTTGCAGAGTTGAGCGAGACCACTTCCGGGTAACTGGAATAATAGTCGACCACGAGGAGGTAAGTCTGTCGGTTCAGGTGGAACAAATCAGCACCCAGAAAGTCCCAAGGTAGACTTGGAAGCTGCGTGCTCCGAAGGGGCTCTGCTGGATTGTCTCGGTACGACGTGCACTGTTCACATTGTGCCACGAGTGCTGCTATATCAGCGTTGATACTTGGCCACCATACTGATTCCCGGGCCCGAGCCTTGCATCGGTTAATGCCTTGGTGACCTTCATGAATCAAAGTCAGTGCTGTCGCACGTTGCACTGTTGGTACCACGATGCGAGTGCCTTTCAAAAGCAAACCATCACAAACCGAAAGTTCGTCCAACACGCTTGCATACTTCGTCAGGTGAAGCGGTAACTTTGACTTCGGAGGGAACCCGTTGTGGCACATCGACGTGAGTGCGCGACACTCTCCGTCGCTTGCTTGAGCAGTTCGAAGGTCCTCCGGCCGTAGGGATGCTGCTTCTGATGAGCTCTGAAGGACTTCCGCAGCAAACACTTCGATTGTGTCTAGAGGACGAGACGAGTCGGCAGGTTCCGTGGGGACGCGAGACAGGGTGTCCGCTGTTGCGAGAAGCTTCCCAGGGACGTACGACATCGTGAACTGGTACCGCATCACCTTCAGTCGAAGGCGCTGGATACGTGGAGGTACCACGTCCAAGTCCATCTTGCCAAACAGTGAAACCAGTGGCAGGTGATCTGTCTCTACGTCGAAGACCAACCCACGGAGAAACTCGTCGAACCATTGAATAGCCCATACAGGCCATAGCCCCCCAGGAAGGAAACCTCGTTCTGGCGGAAGCAGCACTTCTTCTCATTCAAGGTGATGCCTGCCCGGGATAGTCGCATCAGGACTTGCTGCAGGCGGGAGTCGTGTTCTTTGAGAGTGCGTCCGAAGACTAGTATGTCGTCTATCATGCACAAAGTGCCTTCCAGGCCTTCCAAAATCCTGGACATCTGCTTCTGAAAGAATTCCGGCGCAGAGGTGATGCCGAAGGGCATCCGACGGAAGCAGTAGCGTCCAAAAGGTGTGATAAATGTGGTGAGTTCTTGTGATTCTTCCGCCAACTTCACCTGGTAGAATCCTGATTTAGCGTCTAACTTTGAGAACACCGCTGCGTCTCCCAGCAGGCCCAGGACCTGGTCGACCGTGGGAAGGACGTGGCGTTCTCGCAGGACCACCCGGTTTAACTTCGTAAGGTCCACACACAGCCTGTGGCCCCCAGTGGCTTTGGGGACAACCACCAGTTCGGTGCACCACGGTGTTGGCGTGTCAACTCAGCGAATGACACCTTCTTGTTCCATCTTCAGCAGCTCCTTGCGGACGACTTCACGCAACGGGATGGGGATGCGCCTTGCCACGCTAAGAGAAAATGGAACAGCGTCTGGCTGGAGGCGGATCTTGTATTCTTCAGAGAGAGATCCGAGGCCATTAAACAGTGCGTCACGAGTCTGAGTAGAGACTTTGACGGTAGGAAGGTTCTTTTCTTTCGACGAAAGCCCGTCAACGAATTTGACGACTTTAAGTGCCTGAATGGCTGGAAAGCCCAAAAGAGGCACGGAGAGGGATTTTACCACGTACAGTCTTTGCTGGGTTGACTTGCCTCTCCACAGCAAAGTGGCCATGAAGGACCCGAGAACGTTGAGTGGCTGTTGCCCTGGCCCGAAGAGAGTGCTGTCCACTTTGTCGAGGGACGCCGGCAGGTTGGGGAAGGTGTTCGAGACTGCTGAAACTTCGGCTCCCGAGTCAACCTTGAACACTTCAGTGTAGTCGTTGACAGTGACTTCCACGAACTTGCCTTGGTCCGAGTTGCGGACGGTGTACAATCCCAGCGATGCCACCTGGGTCGACCGTTTCTTCCGGGAACGGCAGACGTCCGCGAAATGGCCTTTTTTCTTGCAGTGGTTGCACAACGAGTTGCGGGCGGGGCATTCCGAGCGAGCGTGTGAAGCGCGGCCGCAGTAGCCGCACGAGCTAGAGCTTGAGGTGCGCTTGTCGCGTGCCGAGTTGTGCTTGACGCGTCCCGCTTGTGGCTGCCGAGACTTGGCAGCGTCGAGGCTCACCGGTCGAGACTGCGTGTCAAGGCCTGCGAGCTGGTCTCTCTGTTTTTGGGCGTCTTCTGCTTGTCTCGCCTGTACCCATGCTTCTTCGAGGGTCAACTTGGGGTTGCGGCAGAGCTGGTCGGCGAGGCGAGCGTCGCGTAAGCCTACGATGAAGCGGTCGCGGACAAGGCGTTCCACGACCTCGGGTGACGGGTAGTTGCATCTCTTGCAGAGCTTGCAGAGTTCCGCGTAGTAGCTGTCCACCGTCTCCCCCGGCTGCTGGACGCGCCAGTGAAACTGCGCCGACTCGTACACCTCGTTGAGGGGGTGGACGAAATGGGCCGTAAACTTCTCTACGACCACCTTGTAGTCGTTAGGAGCGTCGCCGAGGCCGAACGTCGCAAGAAGAGGACGAGCTTCCGGTCCCATGCAATAAAGAAGTGTGCGGACCTGAACTTCTCCCGACGCCTGTCAAAGACCAGAAGCAAAGGCGTAGTCCTCGAAAAGGCTTAACCACGTCGGCCAGGAACCGGCGTTCTCGAAGTCGAAGCGGTCTGGCTGATGCAGAGAAAGGCCCTGCCATGAAGGCTTGGCGCCGTCTTAATCGTCGTGAGGCATGGCAGCGAGATAGGACCAGGACGGCGGCGAGCAGGAACACGGCGGTCGAGAGCCGGGCGACGGGCGAGCGAACTACGCAGTTACGGCGGAGACGAGTCATGCGAAGGCGGTGCCTACTTCGTTAGGCATAACGTTAGGCATTTGAGACCACGTTCTGACACCATGTGGAGACCATGCAGGGCCAGAAGAAGGTTCGTGTGAACACGTTCGTGCCAGAACCAGAAGTGACTTTATTCTTTCGAAAATAAAATACGAGGCTGCGCCGCGGTGGCACAGGGTTGCCTGTGGCAATCACGTACGCGAGGGTTGCGCCCTCTACAATAGTCTCGGTGATGGTGCTGCCAGATAGAAAAATAGTCAGACCCCCCAAAAGTCAGCAGATGCACCGAAATATCAGTAGATTGTCTCGAAGTACTAAACTACAGTGTAGTAATTCCAGACTGCTCTTTGAACACACCATCAAAAATAATATATAGTACGGCAATAAAAAATGCAATAAATAAAAAAGCAATACCGAGTCCAAAAAAAAACTCTCATGCTCAGTGTTTTCTTTAATGGTCTTTTCTGTTTTAGGTTTTATGCTTCTGGACATATTTTTTTTACTTGATTGGGACCGTAGATGTGAAAATGTCGCTATTCTAAAGGTCGTCGCTCAATAAATATATGAATGGATTGATAGGTCCATTTGTGGATTCACAAACCTTTCATGCTTATTACTATGCACGCAAAACAATATTTTTCTTCGTAGTTTCAAAAAAAAAATACACGTCGGTAGTTTTTTTTTTTTGTGAATTAATCAACAGATTGCGAGCAAGGTCAGTAGATCTACTAACAAATCAGTACACCTAGCAACACTGCTTGGTAATATTGTCTGGCCCAACCTTACTTGATGGAAAACTCCCATGGAGAGCGTGATCCCTTCTAAGACACGCGCTGACACACGTCAGTTTCAGCTGAAAACCCCTAAATTCGGAAATGCTGTTTGAAGCGTCATCCTCCTTGCACGCTGCGGCCGTGTTTTGAACTGCTATTACTAAACGCGCCGCAGCGAGCAAGATGGTTGGTTCTTCGAACAGCGTTAGCCCGGCTGAAGGGTACGAGAAGGGATCACGACCTCAGTGGGAGGTTGCCAACTGAGTTGATCAAGTAACGTTGGGCTGGCTTGACTAATTTATAAAAACGCAGACACAATTTGCACCTGGGAAAATTTGCCCAGAGATTATACGTTTGTTTTTTACGAAGGTATCAGGTCCAGTATAATCAAATAAATAATCTCGAGAAACCTTGTTAATAATTTTTTTTTGTGTGTTTCCACAGGTTTCTTTTAGCATTTTTTATGTGTCGTGGCTAGCCGCCGACATTGTATATATTGGGATGCATGAAGCACTCGAAACTTTTTGTGGCCGTCATTCGGTAGCCGACATGTGGTTGCTAGCATAACGTTTTAAAATGTTAAATTATAAAATTTGATTCAACAATCATGTATCACTTTTAACTGCCTCGGTGGCTCGGGGGCAAAGCGCCGACCTAGACACCCTCACTCGGCGAGTTCGAATCCCGGCCGAGGTTGAACAATCCGACGAGGTTTATTGAGGATAAGGGCGCCGTATAACTGAGGTTCCGCTAACACGTATGAAGATTCCCAAATAGTCGAACTTATTCCTCAGCTTTTTGCAGGCTCGTGCCAGATGCTCTTCTCTAGCTTGGAACATAAATTTCCAAAATTTGATTTGATATATAACTTTCTAAAAGCGAATACCTCCTTTATAAAACAATTACAATTTATTCAGATACCTACATCGCCCAGAGGGCTTTATTGAAGGGGGTTACACGAAGTGCATACAAATTATACAAACTTGTAAACAATATATTCTTAAAAATATAAGACAAAAAGTTTATGATAGTGCATCTAACACGCATCTTGTAAAACTAAAACAACGAATGAAGAGACAAATCGACGAATTTATCTGCAAAACGTTTATTCTGGGCTCCGTCAAACATTCTTAACTTTTAAAATAAAACGTAAGGTCTGTGCCACTTCACAACGTTTGAAATAATACTATTATTAATTGACTCCATGAATCCACTGTTTGAATGGCTGAAACACCGATGACATAAGAACTTAAAAAAAAAATAGGCAGTCTAAAATTGCCAGAATCCAAAGTAAGCTTATTTGCATTGTTCTTTAATTAAGAAACAAACTGACATAGCTTGAAAACCTACACAACGCGGTTTTCTACTCTAAAGAAACTGAAAAAGTTCATGCGGCATACACACAGATGACAGAATTTACCACGCGAAGGCAATGACGGCTTTCCCATTAAAGTTTTGTACAGCTAGTTCTTAGTTTTTAAGCTATCAACCCAATGTATGTATTACGACTCAATAATAAACTGGAGTAAAGCAGCATATTCAACTTGATAAGAAAGAGCAAATGCATGGTTTTTTTATTAAAGTCCAGATTCAGCGCGAAAAACATGTTCTAGATGTCCTAACATCTCTCGTACTATGATTACTACCTTTCATAGTAAAGACGGCTTCTTAGACAAACCAAAACAGCAAAAATTGTAATTTGTAAGGATGGAGATCAAAACAAACTTCAAATTTACATACCCATTTATTCTTAAAGTCCAACAAATATCCTAGAAAATAATACCCGTGAAACTAGAGTAGGTTTTTTAGCATCTCCTCTTCACAGTATCATTACCCAGTACGATATTCAAAAATGAATGTCAACGAAACTTTGAATTTTATGTCATACAAATTTGTTTCAAAATTTATTGTCCAAGGAATAACACCTGATTTTATTCGACTTCTGAAGTGTGTCTTATCTCTTAAATTACGCTATTTATATGTGCAAATTATATGGCATGCGCGACATATTATGATTAAAACGGACCCTAACTAGATGATTACTAATGAATTGTCCAAATTGACAACTCATTTTTCAGCTTATTTACAGTTAATGTTCACCAAAAAAGCCTGACAGCCTTAGTGCTGATGTTTGTTGTACATAGGCACTTATATAAAAAAAAAAAACTAGATACTAGAAATGCAAATAAGGAAATGAAGGTGCCATACATTTTTAGATGTAAGCCTTGTTTAAAATAAGACTCCTAAAATAAAAATAAAAATTTTGAACGCACGAATATAAAATGACTAAATTTGATTCATAGTATCGGCGAGGTCCAAGGTGTATTGGAATTTCTCGACAGATAGACGGTTTAGCGGTATCATATTGGCAATATATTTCAGAAAATATACAAGTTAAAAGATGATGAAATAAAATTCCCAAGATAACAAGTGTCTAAACAGGTCGCTCTTTTACCAACTACACGAAACGAAACTTCTTATTTTCGCATAAATGAAACGGCAGCCAACACACTAAGGCATCTAGGAGATTTGTTTATATTTACTTTAGCAGCCTCTACCGCCTTTAAGTTTCATGTTAATTCCTATCGGAAAAGTAACAACGTAAGCAACCTAAACTTACTTAATATGAAGGCTGTTGGCGTCATCGCGGAGATTTGACGTTCCAGACCACTGATCTCTATGTCTATTTGCTGGATCGCGTTTGACCGGCTTTGTCTATGGACGGGAATGCTGCCACGGTCGGCCATCTTTTTGGCAGAGTTATATTATCTCTAGCCATCGTAGTAATACGGCGGACAGCGCTGTGGCGGCAGGCTGCCATGAAAATTGCCGTGTGTCTAGTACACTGTACCGTGGGTGATATTTCGTGCTTGATTGAAGTTATTCGACGAAGCAGACTCTTGAAATCCGGCGTGAACGGTAGCCCCATCTTTGAGGACCCGGCGAAAGTTCTATGAAAGCGCAGTACCGCGGGAAAGCAGCGCAGCTCGCATCGAAAGCAGACGCCGTACCGGCGTCTGCTTTCGATGCTTCTTTGAATGCGACTTTCGATGCGTGCTGTGCTGCTTTTCCCCGGTGTTGCGATTTCGTGAAACTTTCACCGCGTCCGCAAAGATCGAGCTACCGTTCACGCCGGGTTTCAACAATATGTTTTGTCGAACAATTTCAATCAAGAACGAGATATAACCCATGGCTATTTTTATGGCAGCCTGCCACAACGCTGTCTGTCTGCTATGAAAGGATGATAGTGGCTGCATTAGCTCAACAAGGTAGAGGGGCTTAGAGCGATAAACCGGGGTTCCGGTCTGCACTCGAAAGTGACCCCCATAAGGCGGCTGCCATTGTACGCAAATGTGACCACTCGTCACATGACCAACCCAAATAGGTGACGTCAAAGAAAAGATGGCAGCGCCCATAGCCTGCGGGGGCCGTTGGAGACGTGGGCGACTTGATCTGAGCAGAGGAACGGGAATCGCGGCATAGGACCGGTTTAATAACAATTCTGCGTTTTTCTTGCTCTCTCACGTAGGTATAACATGGGAATTCCACGGTCCGCGTCTTTTCGTCGGGTTTTCGCTCGTAGTCGACGTGATTCTTGCAAAAGAGTAATAGAAAATGAGCCGCACGTTGGTCGGTAATCGCTAAGCGTTGTTTGAACGTCAGTTAAACATCAGAAATTTGCTGTGTGCATCGCGCGTGGAAGAACAATTTTGGAACGACAGCAAGCAACTCAATTCCACTGGAGAAACCCTGCCGGGATCTTAGTACTTTATTGCAGTCGCCAAATCACCCTGCCGTCGCAGTCTTCCACCGGAACAGAGCAGCTTCATTGGACTTCACGACGCGTGCCTTGTAGCGAGTTTGGTGAGAGATTTCTGTCTGCCAGTGTCCCATTGGTGCGAACTCTTCTTACTTCGGCTGTCCCAAAACTCGGTGTATCTCGGAATGAACGCGATGGTGCCGTAGTAAGTGTCTCGACTGCCGTTGTGTCCACCTTAAAAAGTCATCGAATCGCCAAGTCTTTTACCGGAATGAAGCAGCTTCTTCGGACTTCACGACACGTTCCTTGTAACGCGTTTGTTGCGAGGTTTCTGTCTGCCCGTGTCCCTTTGGTGCAAACTCTTCTTCCTTCGGCTGCCCCAAAGCTCTGTGTTTCCAGAAATGGATGCGATGGTGCCGTGCTGAGCGTCTCGACTGCCGTTGTGTCCGCCTCGGCCAGACGCCAAATCGCCAAGTCTTCCCCTGTAAGGAAGCAGCTTCTCTGCACTTCACGACGCGTGACTCGCAGCGAGTTTGGCCGAGGTTTCTGTCTGCCCTTGTCCCATTGGTGCAAATCCTTCTTCCTTCGACTGCGCCAAAGCTCTCTGTTTCCCGGAATTGATGTGATGGTGCCGTGCAGAGTGTCTCGACTGCTGTTGTGTCCTCCTCAGCCAGACGCCAAATCGCCAAGTCATCCACTGGAACGAAGCAGCTTCTCTGCACTTCACGACGCGTGACTTGCAGCGAGTTTGGTGCGAGGTTTCTGTCTGCCCGTATACCATTAGCGTGAAGCATCCTGAAGGCTGATCGTTGGCCGAGTGTGTTTGTGCACCACAGCTTGGAGTATGTAGAGCCAAAGCTCACACTACAGAACCCAGATATTGTTTGGTGTTCAATCCCAACCTCTGCCCATTTTGATGTGAATGAGCATTGCACCGGCGTCCAGTCGTATTTCGCTACTGCGTAATGCTTGTTAAAGACCCCTACACTAGCAGTGGTGCTGCACTGGCTAAAGTTGTCATCTAAGCGAAGATGCTGACGTCCATTGGGGCTAAGTGACTTCCCTCTGTCTAAACATACAAAACACCACTCTTCTCCCCTTCCTTCGGGCGAGTGCTGGTGGCCGTTGAGCTGTCACAATCTCTGGTCAGTCAAACTATGAAGGCCTCTTGGTCTCTCTGAACTTCGTAGCTTGCAAAGATTCAGAGGCTGTAAAAATGTTTCAGAAGTTGCTTTTTTCTGAAATCATGTTTCTTTCGGTGTGTCCCAGCATGTCTTTATGTATGCATTCTGTTGAAGAGGGAAAGTCCGGAGTGCTTCTTCCTCGGTACTGTAATGCTGCCGTGGCGTTGTTACTGCCCTCGAAAGATGACCAACTTCGTGAAAAGCTGTCGGACAACCACCCCTCTTTCAGCGGCACTTTGCTGACGGCACATGTGGTTTATCCGCAGCTTGAAGTAGTACTCCAGCATTGTCTTCATCATGATAGCACAGTGGGAGTGATGGTCAATCGTCTGAGCGAGAAATAGATTATCAAACCTCCTGAGAAGTGGGGTCTTGGAGGCAATGCCCATTGTCTTAGTCTGCAGCTTTAGGAGCCAATTTCGGCCTCTTTTGGCCACCTTGTCGAAGTTTCGCCAAAGCACCTTTTCTGCTATTGTGCACAAGTGCAGGACGTCATGGGAGGGGCTGTGGAGGCCACCAGCGTCTTTGGCAAGCACCAGGCCACGTTTGTCGTTTGTGACCAGCGCAATCCTGGAGCATTCTGGACACTTGGTTACTTTGGCAAAGTTTACGGCCACATTCCCTGCGATATACTCGGCAACACACTCAGCGAACTGAGAAAGTGGCTTGCAGGAGTCGGTCTCATGGGTGCCTTCACCCGTGGCAGCTTCATCTCTTGCCTGGACTTGCTGGTGGCAACCTGACGAGCTGACAAGGAGTGTTGCGGTGCCGTCGACCTGGCGGTTGCCTCGGGTTGAGGGCTTGACATTGGCGACCAGGCACTTCCTATTGCCGGAGCGGAACTCGAGTGCCGTTGGGTTGTCGTTGTCGCCCGTCCTATTGTGCACTGTCGCAAAGAACAGCTCCAGGTGATCCTGGCTGAGCTTCCTCGTCAGCAGGCACCTGAGTGGTGGACTCGGGCCCCAGACCAGGTCTTCAGCGAGGCCCTTAATGGACCCCAGGACGAGCAGGAAGCCGAGGACTGGAGTCTTCCTTGCTCCTTGGCTCAGTGGCTGGCCCGTGGAGTCCTTCAAGCCCCGGAGGTAGTGTGAAGCCTGGTCGATGCGTGTCAGCTTGGTGTCCTTGTTGACGGCTCGAACGGGGGCCTTGCTTCCACGACCAAGGGGGTGACAGGAGTTGCTCAGGTCGAAGATGTTGTCGACTGCTGCAGCAAACTCTGCGGTGGCCTCCACACCCTCGAAGCCTCGGATGCCCTTCTTCTTGCAAAACAACAAGGCACAGCTCACTGATCGACTCAGGGTTTGGGCCGCCAGGGAGACCTTCATTTTTTGGCGCTGGAAATCAATGTGTTTCTTGCGCAGCTTGTTGGCAGCATGAAGGCCTTCTTGCTGCTGCAGGCTGTCCAGGGCCTCGAGATATTTCCAGGCGACGACCCTACCTGCCCCATCTCTGATGCACTGCATCTCGGCGAGCAGGTTGCGCATTAGTTTCAGCATGTGGCAGGCATCCAAAAGTCCGTACACCTTCCTGGAGGGGTCAGAAGGATTGGGAAACCAGCTTCTCAGCGGCGGAGCAAAGCACACTCCAAGTGCTGTCAACATGGAAATGTTGCAGTTGGTGCCGTCGCACGTCACGCTGATGCACTCTGCTCCGGCCTCCTCAAGCTTGGTGATATACTGGCGCACGAGGTTGGCCCGAATGCTGCCGTCCAGGCCGTCGATGAGGGCATAGCCCAGTGGGATTTTTCAGCTTTTGTTGACTGCGACCGCCAGAAACACAAGTGCATGCTTGGCATAGCCGACGCAGTCGTTGTTGAGGATGCCGTGGCCCCAGGTCACAGTATCCGATGACCTCTTTGCCATCCCAATCGGCTTGTTTCTTGATGCTCATCTCGTCAACCATCAAGCTGACTAGAAGTCGTCCCTTCTGGGCTTCTTGTGTGACTCTGTTGAATGACTCCCTGGTGAAGCCTGGGTTTCCATCGATCAGCGCTGCCCATTTCCGAAGAGCACTTTGGTGTGGCAGCCTGACGTGCTTCCGCAGAAACTTGTATGCTTTTGCCGAGTAAAAGTGCACCGTGAGGGCAAACTTGCGCACATCCTCTGCGTACATGTTGTTTGCTTTCCTGGATCTCCTCAGGACAAGGCTGCGCATCGTGTCTGTGGAGATGTTGTCAACAATGTTGACTGCTGACCCAGGAAGCCTCCTCCTCAGTTCTCGGAGAAGGACGTTCAGCTTTTTTATCCTGGCCGTCTTTCTGTTGGCCTTCTTCTTTGCTTGCTTAAGCAATTTTCTCGCCCTCTGCAGCTTCCGCCTAGTGCTACGCAGAAGATCCCTGTGCTGTCGTGGCGACACAGCTGAATAGTTGTGATCACCGGAACAAGCGTGGCGCCGCACACACACATCTTCGAGCGTGGCATCAGGTGTTGACTCCGCACTGCTTCCGGGTCCAGTGGCAGCGCTGGCTTCGTGACGCCGCACAGACAGATATTCGGGCATGGTCTCGAGTGTCGACTTCACACTGCTTCCCGGTACAGTGGCGGCGCTGGCTTCTGGAGCCTCCCCGGGGCTTGGTTGAGTGGTCGACGAACCAGGCTGCCTCTCTGGAGGAGGAGACCTGCCAGCAGAAAAGAAAAAACAACAACAAAAAACGGAATCACTACAGTTCACCTAATCTTAAACAGGACAGGTCTCTTGATGCATAAGTTTTGTCTTGGCAATGCGGAGCGCAGGTTCATCGGCTTCTTTTGCGGGGGTCGTGGTGAAGTCGGAAGGCCAAGCTCTGATTGGTTGTAATTAAAGGATAGTCGGCAGACTACAAGGCACCTTGCTTTGAGGGCTATCCACTGTTCTTCGATGAGAGCCAATGAGAACTTGGCGTCCTGACGTCACCACAACCCCTGCAAAAGAAGCAAACATACTTGCGCTCCGCATATCATATCTGCCGTAAGATTAGAACTGGTGTTCCTTGCCACAAGCCAGAAAGTTAGCTTCACATATTTGTTTTATTAACCCAGCTGCAGCGACTCCTTAAAAATATATACATGTCGCACCAGGTAGGAAGTTTGCCAATACAGCCATTTTTATCGGATATCGACATGGGTTTTTTTGCCTTTGACAATGAGCGTCCAGGATTGAAATCGCATTACCTAGTTGCCTAAAATATCACATTTTTCCTCTCCGTCTCTATGTTCTGCTGCTGTTCTAGTTATTTTTATAGTGTTGCCAAGGTAAAATCTGAGCGTGATAGTATGTGTATGAAGCAGCCACCCATCGTTGTAATCAGTATGTCTTTCTCAGGCAAATAAAAGTGATCTGCAGCAATGTACCTGTGCCTTTGCTTGCGTTGCTGGCGCCGAAGAGTGCCCACATGAGACTGTGCTCGTTGTCGTTTCCGAGCTGACCGTTCGGACGTGCGTGCCGGAAAGTCGAACTTCGTCGGCACACTTCCTTTTCGGAGGTACCTCTTGCTGCCCAGCTGGTGGAAGCAGTCATCCTCAAAGTGTGCTGAGCATAACTTAGAGTACCTGGTGGGCGTCCAGTCTTCGCAAGGCATTTCCTCCATCCACTCCCTCAAAAACTCTGGATCTCCCAATGGGAACCTGTGATAGTATAGGAAAGTGTGGGTGGTGAAGTATCGGGAAAACAATTTTCAAAACTATAAAAGTTTTTTTTCTTTTCAGAATACATAAAAAAAAGTACTAATACCTTTGGTGAAGACATGAACCCACTTTATGTATGTACAAGAAACTTGTTCTTTTATTGGGTTATTTGAACTGCTCACTTGTAGGAAACTACTATAGGATAATGGTTATGTGTTGGTTTTACTACTAATATCACCCTCCTCTGGAAAGTTGCCATTAGATAAGAATGCTATACTTTCCAAGACAATCAATTCCCCCTTCTGGATACATGAAAGTAAGTGAAGAAATCAAAAATGTTTCCAGCATAGTGCAGGTTGTATTAAGGTGCTTTCCCCACAGAGCACGAGTGCAGCTCCGCATGAATGCAGGTTGTATAGTCCGTTGCAACTCAAGAAGGTAGGGTGAGGGTGAGGATGGCCGGGGAGGAGGAAGCAGACGGAACGCTAAAGAGAGAAGATGGTTTCCTCCTCTCTTCTCCAGCGTTCCGTCTGCTTCCTCCTCTCTTCTCCAGCGTTCCGTCTGTTTCCTCCTCCTCCCCGGCATGTCTTACCCTCGCCCTACCTTCTCGTGTTGCAACGTTCAGCACGGGAGAACTTGTTAAAAAAATACGCGCGAAACGAATCATGCTCAGAATTTTGCATAATCCAGCAGAGCATTATGTAACCATAATGTAGTAAAATTTAACTTACCCGTGAAACGTTACCTCCGAGTTCTGTCTACCCCTCTTGGTGCAGGTAATAGCAGCACACGAGTTTGTTTGTTTCATTTTGAGTATACCGGTTATTTTACTGAATTAACACAGTAAGACAGCACGATCGAGGTTTGAACCGAAAAACAAACAACAAAAGTCGTCTGCTATATTCAGGGACAGTGTATGTATCGGAAGGTTGAGGTGGTGTGCTCAGACGAAATTATTTCTTAAAATTAATTTTTACCGCTACAAAACCATGTAATGCAGGCATTAGAAAAATGTTCACACAGATAATAAAAAACGTTGTGCGCTTTGAGAACTTTTGCGCGCTCAATAAATTCGTCTGCTTCATCGGCCCGCATTGTGTTTCATCCCGAATTCATTAAACACTTCCCTGTATCTGCGTTACGCGGTTTTGAAGCGGTAATAAGTTATTCTAAAAAGTGGCGATACCCCATAACACGGGTACAGGGAGTGTTTAATGAATTAGGGATGAAACACAATGCGGGCCCATGAAGCAGACGAATTTGTTGCGCGCGCAAAAGTTCTCAAAGCACAATTTTTTTTGCTACAATTTTTATTGGCCCTATTACATTGTCTTGTAGTGGTAAAAATTTATTTAAGAAATACATTTGACTGAGCACACCACCTCAACCTTCTGATACAGATACTGTCCCACAACAAAGCAGACGACTTTTGGTGCGTCTTTTTCAGTTCAGACCTCGATCGTCGCCTTGTCTTGCTCTCTTAAGGCTGAACCGCATGTAAGTGATTTGGCGAGCGACGGCGGCAGCGACAAGAGTCAGGGACGAAGATTTCTCACTTTCGCTCGTTGCGTCGTTCGGTTTTTGGATATCTAGAAAATGTCGCTCGCGCGTTGGTCGCTTGCTCCCGTCACTTTCTTGCGGTTTGCCTCGTCGCACGACTGACCGAGCGAACAGCGAGGCGGGTCGCCATCAGTTGTCTCGTCGCTCGCCGAATTGCTTACATGCGGTTTTACACTTCAAGCAGGGAACACATGAGCGACGACAAAAACCGGCGCCGCACAGTGATTTCCGTAGAAACAGCCTAGGACGCTGTGACGTGGACCTATGCCAAGCAGCCAGGTCACAGCGTCCGCGGAAGTTGCCATGGAAACTACCGCGCGGCGCTCATTGTTGTCGCTCGTGTGTTTTTTGCTTTAATTCGAATCGCTAATTCGGTGAATTAACCAGTAGACTCAAAAGCAAACAAACATGCTGAACACGTGTACTGCTATGACCTGCACCAACAGGGGTAGGCAGAACTCGGCGGTCACGTTTCACGGGAAAGTTAATTTTTACAATAGTACGTCGCAACAAAAAGAAGGTAGGGCGAGGGAAAGGAAGGCCGGGGAGAAGGAAGCAGACGGAACGCTGGAGAGAGAAAGTGGTTTCCCCCTCACTTCTCCAGCGTTCCGTCTGCTTCTTCCTCCGCGGTCTTCCTTTCCCTCGCCCTACTTTCTTGAGTTGCAACGACTATACATTAGAGTTACATAATGCTCTGCTGGCTATGCAAAATTCTGAGCGTGTTTCGTTTCGCGCGTATTTTTTGAGCACCTTAGGTAGGGCGAGGGTAAGACATGCCGGGGAGGAGGAAGCAGACGGAAGCTTGGAGAAGGGAGGAGGAAACCTCCTTCTCTCTTTAGCGTTCCGTCTGCTTCCTCCTCCCCGGCCATCCTCACCCTCGCCCTAACTTCTTGAGTTGCAACGGACTATACAACCGCATTCATGCGGAGCTGCAAGCTTGCTCTGTGGGGAAAGCACCTTAATACAACCTGCACTATGCTGGAAACATGTTTGATTTCTTCACTTATTTTCATGCATCGAGAAGGGGGAATTGATTGTCTTGGAAGTATGTCATTCACAATCTAATGGCAACTGTTCAAAGGAGGGTGATATTAGTAGTAAACCCCACACGTAACCATTATCCTATAGTAGTTCCTAAAAGTGAGCAGCTCAAATACCCCTATAAAAGAACAAGTTTTTTGTACATTCATAAGTGGGTTCACGTCTCCACAAGAGGTATTAGTACTTTTTTATCTATTCTGAAAAGAAAAAAAAAATTATAGTTTTGCAAATTGTTTTTCCCGATACTTCACCACCCACACTTTCCTATACTGTCACAGGTTCCCATTGGGAGATCCAGACGTTTTGAGGGCGTGGATGGAGGAAATGCCTTGTGAAGACTGGACACCCACCAGGTACTCCAAGTTGTGCTCAGCGCACTTTCAGGATGAGTGCTTCCACCAGCTGGGCAGCAAGAGGTACCTCCGAAAAGGAAGTGTGCCGACGAAGTTCGACTTTCCGGCACGCACGTCCGAACGGTCAGCTCGGAAACGACAACGAGCACAGTCTCATGTGGGCACTCTTCGGCGCCAGCAACGCAAGCAAAGGCACAGGTACATTGCTGCAGATCACTTTTATTTGCCTGAGAAAGACATACTGATTACAACGATGGGTGGCTGCTTCATACACATACTATCACGCTCAGATTTTACCTTGGCAACACTATAAAAATAACTAGAACAGCAGCAGAACATAGAGACGGAGAGGCAAAATGTGATTTATTAGGCAACTAGGTAATGCGATTTAAATCCTGGACGCTCATTGTCAAAGGCAAAAAAACCCATGTCGATATCCGATAAAAATGGCTGTATTGGCAAACTTCCTACCTGGTGCGACATGTATATATTCTTAAGGAGTCGCTGCAGGTGGGTTAATAAAACAAATATCTGAAGCTAACTTTCTGGCTTGTGGCAAGGAACACCAGTTCTAATCTTACGGCAGATATGATATGCGGAGCGCAAGTATGTCTGCTTCTTTTGCAGGGGTTGTGGTGACGTCAGGACGCCAAGTTCTGATTGGCTCTGATCGAAGAACAGTGGATAGCCCTCAAAGCAAGGTGCCTTGTAGTCTGCCGACTATCCTTTAATTACAACCAATCAGAGCTTGGCCTTCCGACTTCACCACGACCCCTGCAAAAGAAGCCGATGAACGTGCGCTCCGCATTGCCAAGACAAATATTATGCACCAAGAGACCTGCCCCGTTTAAGATTAGGTGAACTGTAGTGATTCCGTTTCTTGTTGTTGTTTTTTTCTTTTCTGCTGGCAGGTCTCCTCCTCCGGAGAGGCAGCCTGGCTCGTCGACCACTCAACCAAGCCCCGGGGAGGCTCCAGAAGCCAGCGCCGCCACTGTACCGGGAAGCAGTGTGAAGTCGACGCTCGAGACCATGCCCGAATATCTGTCTGTGCGGCGTCACGAAGCCAGCGCTGCCACTGGACCCGGAAGCAGTGCGGAGTCAACACCTGATGCCACGCTCGAAGATGTGTGTGTGCGGCGCCACGCTTGTTCCGGTGATCACAACTATTCAGCTGTGTCGCCACGACAGCACAGGGATCTTCTGCGTAGCACTAGGCGGAAGCTGCAGAGGGCGAGAAAATTGCTTAAGCAGCAAAGAAGAAGGCCAGCAGAAAGACGGCCAGGATAAAAAAGCTGAACGTCCTTCTCCGAGAACTGAGAAGGAGGCTTCCTGGGTCAGCAGTCAACATTGTTGACAACATCTTCACAGACACGATGCGCAACCTTGTCCTGAGGAGATCCAGGGAACGAGACAACATGTACGCAGAGGATGTGCGCAAGTTTGCCGGTGCACTTTTACTCGGCAAAAGCATACATGTTTCTGCGGAAGCACGTCAGGCTGCCACACCCAAGTGCTCTTCGCAAATGGGCAGCGGTGATCGATGGAAACCCAGGCTTCACCAGGGAGTCATTCAACAGAGTCACACAAGAAGCCCAGAAGGGACGACCTCTAGTCAGCTTGATGGTTGACGAGATGAGCATCAAGAAACAAGCCGATTGGGATGGCAAAGAGGTCATCGGATACTGTGACCTGGGCCATGGCATCCTCAACAACGACTGCGTCGCCTATGCCAAGCATGCACTTGTGTTTCTGGTGGTCGCAGTCAACAAAAGCTGGAAAATCCCACTGGGCTATGCCCTGATCGACGGCCTGGACGGCAGCATTCGGGCCAACCTCGTGCGCCAGTATATCACCAAGCTTGAGGAGGCCGGAGCAGAGTGCATCAGCGTGACGTGCGACGGCACCAACTGCAACATTTCCATGTTGACAGCACTTGGAGTGTGCTTTGCTCCGCCGCTGAGAAGCTGGTTTCCCAATCCTACTGACCCCTCCAGGAAGGTGTACAGGCTTTTGGATGCCTGCCACATGCTGAAACTAATGCGCAACCTGCTCGCCGAGAAGCAATGCATCAGGGATAGGGAAGGTAGGGTCGTCGCCTGGAAATATCTCGAGGTGATGGACAGCCTGCAGCAGCATGAGGGCTTTCATGCTGCCAACAAGCTGCGCAAGAAACACATTGATTTCCAGCGCCATAAAATGAAGGTCTCCCTGGCGGCCCAAACCCTGAGTCGATCAGTGAGCTGTGCCTTGTTGTTTTGCAAGGAGAAGGGCATCCGAGGCTTCGAGGGTGTGGAGGCCACCGCAGAGTTTGCTGCAGCAGTCGACAACATCTTCGACCGGAGCCACTCCTGTCACCCCCTTGGTCGTGGAAGCAAGGCCCCCGTTCGAGCCGTCAACAAGGACACCAAGCTGACACGCATCGACCAGGCTTCACACTACCTCCGGGGCTTGAAGGACTCCACGGGCCAGCCACTGAGCCAAGGAGCAAGGAAGACTCCAATCCTCCTCTTCCTGCTCGTCCTGCAGTCCATTAAGGGCCTCGCTGAAGACCTGGTCTCGGGCCCAAGTCCACCACTCACGTGCCTGCTAACGAGGAAGCTCAGCCAGGACCACCTGGAACTGTTCTTTGCGACTGTGCGCAACAGGACGGGCAACAACGACAACCCAACGGCACTCGAGTTCCGCTCCGGCAATAGGAAGTGCCTGGTCGCCAATGTCAAGCCCTCAACCCGAGGCAACCGCCAGGTCGACGGCACCGCAACACTCCTTGTCAGCTCGTCAGGTTGCCACCAGCAAGTCCAAGCAAGAGATGAAGCTGCCACGGGCAAAGCATTCATAAGACCAACTCCCACCAGCCACCTTCTTAGTTCGCTGAGTGTGTTGTCGAGTATATCCCAGGGAATGTGGCCGTAAACTTTGCAAAGTAACGAAGCGTCCAAAATGCTTCAGAATTGCGCTGGTGTCAAGTGACAAACGTGGCCTGGTGCTTGCCAAAGACGCTGGTGGCCTCCACAGTCCCTCCCAGGATGTCCTGCACTTGTGCACAATAGCAGAAAAGGTGCTTCGGCGAAACTTCGACAAGGTGGTGAAAAGGGGCCGAAACTGGCTTCTAAAGCTGTAGACGGAGACAATGGGCATTGCCTCCAAGAGCCCACTTTTCAAGAGGTTTGATCATCTGTTTCTCGCTAAGACGATTGACCACCACTCCCACTGTGCTATCATGATGAAGACAATGCTCGACTACTACTTCAAGCTGCGGATACTCCACATGTGCCGTCAGCAAAGTGCCGCTGAAAGAGGGGTGGTTCTCCGACAGCTTTTCACGAAGTTGGTCATCTTTCGAGAAGTAACAACGCCATGGCTGCATTACAGTACCGAGGAAGAAGCACTCCGGACTTTCCCTCTTCAACAGAATGCATACATAAAGACGTGGTGGGACACACCGAAATAAAGATGATTTCAGAAAAAAGCAACTTCTGAAACATTTTTCCCGCCTCTGAATCTTTGCAAGTTACGAAGTTCAGAGAGACCAAAAGGCCTCCCGACAGGGTTTCTCCAGTGGACTTGAGTTGCTTGCTGTCCTACCGAAATTGTTCTTCCACGCGCTATGCGCACAGCAAATCTGTGATGTTTAACTCACGTTCAAACAATGCTTAGCGATTACCGACCAACGTGCGGCTCATTTTGTATTACTCTTTTGCGAGAGTCACGTCGACTATGAGCGAAAACCCGACGAAAATACGCGGGCCGTGGAATTCCCATGTTATACCTACGTGAGAGAGCAAGAAAAACGCAGAAATGGTATTAAACCGGTCCTATGCCGCGATTCCGGTTCCAATGCTCGGATCAAGTCGCCCACGTCTCTAACAGCCCCCGCAGGCTATGAGCGCTGCCATCTTTTCTTTGACGTCACGTATTTGGGTTGGTCATGTGACGAGTGGTCACTTTTGTGTACAACATGGCGGCAACCAGGGGGGTGCCAGTTAGGAACTTCCGGTTTATCACTCTAAGCCCCTCTACCTCGTTGCATTAGCCGGACATTGGCTAGAGGCTAGAGGTAATATAACTCTCCCAAAAAGATGGCCGCCGGTGGCCGCATTCCCGGAGCGTGCAAACGCGATCCAGCAAATAGACAGAGATCAGTGTTCCAGATTCACACTAAACACCTCCACTTCAGCCGACCTTCTTTCCGCTACAAGTATCTAGATAATTAGTTCACACCATTACTGTAAATATAGAACGCTGAAATTAAGTTAGATGAATAATATAACCGCAATAATTATATCCCTTAAAACCAGGGTGTCGAACCGAACCCGAACCCGAACCGAAAACCGGAACAAAACCGTTATTTTCGACCGAACCGGTACAAAACCGAAACCGAAATCGAACGCTTCATACTGGACCCGAACTTGAACGAAACCATAATCTGATGTGGCGGCTACCGGTTCAACGTAAGCGGTTCAGGGCCAATTGTGCCAATGGTTGGTCTTAAGAGGGAAAGTTGCGGGCCTGTTTTTTTCTTATGTTGCCAAGACAAATCCTACATACTGTCAGATATTTTTTACATTTCGTTTTATTGCATATGTCATGAAAAATACATCATCATCAAAAGTAGAGGCACAAAGGACCAGGTGGTCAGCGATTTCGCTCAGTTCCCGCCTCTACTAAGGCATCTGGAGTGGAGAGCAAACTTTGTTTGTTGGATAGGCCTTGGCAACGCGGTAGTGGCGATTTCAAAGCACCGCTTGGCTACGAAATGTCCAAGTGTCGGAGCGGATTGCGCCACTCTAGGGACAGAGGCCTACGCGTTCGCGAGTGTTTGACCTCAAGATGGACCGCAGTTGCAGTCGGTGAGCCAGTTGAGCACCGAGAGCGCACCACGTGACCTTCCGCTTGAGTGCAGCGACACTCTAAAAGAAGGTAGGACCGCGCTGCATCGGCAGTGTAGTTTGCAAGGTCGCCTGTGGTCCAATTCAATGAAAAACAATCTGTTCTTCACGTGTTCGGAGTGTTGCCTTAAAAAAAAAATTGAAAAACATGGGCCGTCGGATACAACGTTACTCGACGATGATTCGCCGACGCGCTGCACCTTGGAAGGAGGCCGGAGGGAGGAGGGGGGGGGGGAAAGAAAACGTTTCTTTGTTTATTTTTGTAGGTTTGTCAGACTAGCAATGCCAGCATGTCGCCTGTTCAACCATTTTCTCATTGCTGTTTGAATTCCTCTTTCATCGCCTTCAACTGAGCATTCAGAAACGTCGTTCACTGTGGTGGCATTACCGGAACTTTGTTCAATGGTGGACAGTTTCAAGTGTGAGTGCTGTTATAATATTATCACGGAGTTAACGTTAACAATTCATGCTATGTAACTGGTTCTGAGTTCGTCAGACCGGGTCATTTGCATACAGCTTGTTTGCGGATAAAAAAATCAAAATGACAAGACAAAGCATCGCCACGAGATCTTTAGAACAGTGTTTTTTCGCAGGAACCCGAAGCGCTGTCAAGATGTAGTCACATTTTATTCTACGTGCGTGATCACGTGCCCGGTCATTGACACATCGGCCAGTCTGGCCGATGTACACACGACCACAGCTTAACGGGACTCTATAAACCCCTAAATGTGCACTCGCGTACCTGTTTCTGTGTTTTACGGCAAATTTGTTTCCTCTCGTTCCCCTGTCAGCCACTCTAGGGTATAGCTGCGACATCTTACTGGGCGCCGAAAACAGGTAGCATGTCTAAAAAACACGTGTGTTCAGAGCAAAACAAACAAAAGCATATAGAGGGTATGCAAGCCAGCTATACTCAGCGACAACGTTTCTTGGCAATGCAATGGAAAGGAGGAGAGCCCGCGCTCAGCAGCGCTCAAAATGAGAGAGGGAACGCGTGCATGTACACTCCACTGTATAGCCAAGAAAGGTTGTCGCTGACTATTAGCGGCAAGAAGTTTTGGTGGCGCCCTCCTGTGGCTCCCCCTTGTGACGTCATTACCTTGCAAACAACAAGTTCGATGGTGTTTGTTATTAGCATGGTGGAAGCTTGAAATCATTGCGCTCTCAAAGGAACACTGCCAACACCGTCAAAACAAAAGTTCTTTCATTCCTCTTATTTCCGTCGATGATAAATCCCCTTTCCGACGTCATAGTCAGCGTTCGGCCAATCGTGGAAGGTCGACCACAGCGACGCTTTCGGTCGCGCACGGGGCTAATAGAGACCTTTTTATTGATCACAAAATCACAGCCCAGCGTGCGTTCTTTACAACCGAGCATGCACGTCGTGTTCGTCACTCCGGAAAGCGAGCAAAGCACGCGCTATAAGCCCGAACACTAAAGATGGCACTAGCCTCAAGCTCTTTTTGGAAAGGTCTAAAACCCATCCCGAAATTACGCCCTCTTCTGGCATAGTTTGAAATACTGCACAGCTGCGCGTGCAAAAGACACCATACAAATGGAAGCCGATCGCTTATATATAGTCCACTTAAGAACAGAATTATACAAGTAATAGCCTTGCCACATTAATGGTGTCTCCTAAAGAAGCGCAAAAAAATGCACGGACGAGGAAGTAAACAGACAAGACCGCACTCGCAACTGGTTTTTATTTGTGAAACTTTGTATTTGTATTTGTACTTTTTGCGCATCTCTAGGTGATCATGAACCAACTGGCCCAAATGTCTACCTTCATGGTGTCCCTTGCGAACGTCACTGCGCAGGGTTTTCAGATCTGCCTGAAGCGGGAGTAGCTTGGGATGGGTCTATTGCAAGTATTTCGTGCTCAGGAAAGGCTGCAGGGAGTGCTCGGTCAATACTCAAATGTCGAGTTAGGAACCGGTTCGAACCGGTTCGCGCTTATTAAAAACCGGTAACCGGAGTGATATTATTTGCGCTACCCTAAACCGGAACCGAACCGGAAGAAAATACAATTCTAGTGAAGCCGAATCCGAACCGAACCGAAATAACGACCGGTTCGACACCCTGCTTAAAACACACGTCACGACTATTTTTTTTTTTGCTTTCCTTCATAATTGTAATAAAGCTCTCAAATTTCGAAGCACCATCTTGTTTAAATACTATAACGGCTTCTTTAGGGTGTAACATTAATTCAAAATGAGCATTTTTTTGTTTTTGGATTGGTTTTGTAAAGTTGGTCAACACCGTCTATAAACTAAGACCTGTACACATCGTTTTGTCACGCCAGCTGCGTCACTGCTTTGAAGCCAAGCGTGGATATCCCACAGAGACTCTTTTCCACCGAGCTCCTGCCTCGATGCTACAAGTTGCCACCTGACGGCTCCTTGTCGTAACGCAGTTACAAAAATGACGTGACCGCTTCTACGCTAAGTTGGTATAATGTAGGTTAAGTTATCGTTTTTTATTCTCTTAAGTTGAGCGAGAGTTTACTGTTGCATTTGACCTCCTTATTTTGTTGTACTCCTCGTCCAAATATAATGCAAGAAGCGCGACATTAGTGATGTCTCGGCCTTCAAAGCACGACCCAGAGAACCAGCTAACCCAGTTTCGTGTTATTCAATTTCATTTAATTACCTCAAATCGCCCGAGGGCATTACATGAAGGGGAAGAAAAAGTGCAAACACATTTTATTACACAAAATAAGTAAGAATAAAAAAATTAAAATTGGGATTACACCAAACAAAAAGGTTTGAGTGTAATATGGGACCCTTACTGAAAAAAAGACATCAATAGGCTGGAAATGGTACAGAGAAAGGCGGTTATATTCATCTACGGGGTATACTAACGGCATGTTTCAGTTAGTGAGTTACTTAATAAAGCACAATTATCAACCCTTAGCACGAGAAATACTATTAACAGATTGAAACTGCTCTTCCAGATAATTCATGGCATGATCAACATCAATCGGGACAAGTATATATCATTTTCTGCACGCTGCAATACACGTAGCCAACATCCGTATTATATCATTGAGCCGTTGCGGCGAAATAATGTTTTCAAATACTCATTTTTTCCTCGAACTTTCAAAGATTGGAATAACTTACCAGCTGAAATAACAAGCTCTAGTTTTCTAATTTAATTTCTTGATTCTGTACAAAAACATTTGAATGTTGAGTGAAGATTTTGTTTGTATTTGCTTGCATGTTTCTTCCTTTCGTGACATATTAGTGTCATTGGTTCTTGTGTTTGTTTGTTTGTTTAATGGCTATTTTGTAACCTCATGAATGTAACCATTCCTAAAATGGTCCTGAACAAGGACCAGTAGTAATAATAAATAAAAATAAAAAATAAATAAAAAAGTAAAGGGTTACTACTCATTCAAATTGCATGTATACAAACAAGTTTAGCAGAATAATTCTTCGCAAGCATTTCTAAATAAAAACGCAATCAGGACTGCTCACCACGCTTTCAGGTAGGTTATTCCATTTGCCAATAGCTAGGTTTAATGGAGATTCGGAATAAATTTTGTGCGACTTGATGACAACCTTTTTTTCTGCTTGTGGTCGAGTCGAGAGAAAACTCGGTAGGGGGAATCATATTTTTAAGATCCGGATTATGGTAGAAAACTCGGTGGAGAAATGAGAGGCCTGATACTTTGCGTCTTAAGCATAGTGATGTAAGGCAAGCTTTGGACTTGAAAGTTGTCACGCTTGACGAAACAAAAGAGTCTCTAAAATAAAACGAACTGCTCTATTTTGCACAGATTCAAGTTTATTAATTAAGTAGTCTTGCCTGGGATTCCAATTATTTCAGCATATTCGAACGTCGAACGGATAAAAGACTTGTAGGCCAGGAAACGTACATCAGACGATGTCATATACAAAATTCTTCTGAAATAACCCAAGGTACGATTTGCTAACGATAGAATGGATATGCATTTTCCAATCTAGATTTTCAGTTAGTGTTAGACCGAGTTATTTATAATTTATAACCATTTCAAGACTATATATAGCCGCTTATTTCGTAGTTGTTGGTAATCGTTGTTTTTTTTTTTTGTAGAAAAGTAAGAAATCTAGTTTTCGAGATATTGATGGTCATTTGCCATTCCTCGCACCATGATGATAGAGAATCTAGATCACGCTGCAGGGTGAGGCTGTCGTCTGTTGAGACGATACGCCTATATATTACGCAATCATACGCAACAAGTATAATTTTTAAACAAATGGAGTTGGGAAGATCATTTACATAAATTAAGAAAATCAGCGGACCAAGGACCAATCCCTGAGGGACTCCAGATTTTACCGAAATTTCGTGAGAAGAGACGTTGGATACTGAAACGAATTGAGTTCTAACGAAGAGAAATTCGCTGATCCAGTTACCAAGAGACTGGTGAATGTTTAAAGTTTCGATTTTTTGTAGTAGGCATTGGTACGGGACTCGGTCAAACGCCTTTGTCAAACCGACGAAAATAGCGTCCGTCTGCATCCGTGAGTGAATGCTCTCATGTATATCGGTAATGAATTCAAATAGTTGAGTTTCGCAAGATCGTTCCTTTCAGAAACCGTTCTGGTTAGGGAAAAAGAAGTTAGTATCTAAAAGATAATTAGCGAGGTGGGTGTAGATCACATGTTCCAGAGGTTTGCAGGATATGCTTCTTAGAGAAATTAGACGATATATTTGTCACCAAACGTTTCCAGACTTAATGACCGGAATAACCTTCGCGTGTTTCCAGTCTTTAGGTAATAATCCTTGATCCAAACTCTGTTGAAACAAAAGCTTAAACAAATCACTGGAATATGGCAGAGTAAGCTTTAGTAGTTTTGGCGTAATACCATCAGCTCCTGGACTAGAAGAGTGAGCGAGGTTGAGGATGAGCTGGCTAATCCCGTTGGACTCAACGTTTATTCGATCTAAAAATGTGTTGTTATAACTATTAATATTTACAGGCAAAGGAAATGAATCTTCGTTAAAAAACCTTGCCGAAAGCTTGAAATGAAAGAGATCGAACTTTCAAGATCAGACATCAACTTACCATGTTCATCGGTAAGCCCACGTAAAGCGGATTCTCTTTTAGAACTGATGATTGACCAGAATTTGCTAGGATTAGAACTCAATATTTCTTGGAGTGTACCACCAAAGAAACGTTTTTTGAAGTTTTCTACTGCTTGCTTACAAAGTTTGGAATGGTTGGAAAATTTTGCCCATGAGTCCGTACTGTTTAGACTTCTTGCTCTAGAGTAAAGTCCTTTCTTAGTATTAAGTAGAGTTTTTAGATCCTTAGTAAAGCAAGGCTTATGGGAGTTTGACGTTATTCTTGTATCGGTGTTGCGTGGGCGCTCGAGCAGCAGCTCGGAGCCTGGCGCGGGCTCATGACATAGAGCCGCGAGCGTTAGTTCTCTTCTGGTACCGAGCTGTGTTGACTCACAAACAATACATGGTGCCGAAACCCAACTGGTATCTGAACGGGCCAACCTTCAAGTCAAATATGAAGATGCTGAAACCACCGGAAGGTTTATCGTTCTCAGAGAACGTCGCAGACAACTGAAAACGTTTCCTTCAATGAGTGGAGCTCTTCGTTGAAGCGACCGGGTCTGATCCAGAGGTTCGAACAGACAGACAGAAGATAGTTATCTTGCTGCACGTCGCGCGACCTGAAGCTGTCGACGTCTTCAACAGATTCACTCTCACGGAAGACGAAAGGGAAAGCTTCGAGGCTGTAGTTCACAAGCTCCAAGATTATTGTGCTCCGAAAGCTAACGAGACATTCGAACGCCACGTTTTTCGCAAGACGATCCAGATGGAAGGTCAGTCACTTGAAAACTTTTTGAGAGACGTTAAACTCAAAGTGCGCTCGTGTAATTTCGACCTGACAGATTCTCTTGTGAGACATCAGATTGTCGATGGCGTCAAAGATCTCGAACTGCGGGAACGTCTGCTGAGGGAGGATGACCTGGCCCTTGAAAAAGCAAAGAGAACTGACACTCGTGGCTTTATGTCATGAGCCCGCGCCAGGCTCCGAGCTGCTGCTCGAGCGCCCGCGCAACACCGATACAATTCTTATTCTAGGCACAAATAGGTCCATAGTTTCGAAAAGCTTTGTTTTGATCAGACTACAATTATCTTGAACTGATCTGAGACCAAAAGAAACTGAAAGTCAAGTAGAAAAGTATCTAATGTTGGTGCAATCGCTGAAGAGTTTTCTCTGGCGTAATCAAAATCAACTTGTTTTCGGATCTTTTTTCGTGAACAGAGACATTAGCATCTATCATGACAATTCTATGGTCACTTAAAGCGCCTACAACGTTCACAGATAATATTTGGTCAGGAATTGATGTTAAAAACAAACCAAGAATTGGAAGTTTCCGCATTGGAACTAATACAACCTGATCGAGTGAGCAAGATTTACAAAGATCAATGAAGTCTCTATACTGAGCAACATTTCCGCAGGTACTATTAGGAACACAATCAAACCAATTAATACCAGGATAATTAAAGCCCCCCCCCCCCCCCCCCAAGAAATATAGGACACTGAGGGTAGCGTAATGTAACAAAATTCATAACTTTATTCAGTTTTTGAATGAACACAGCATCCGCGTTTGGAGAACTATAACACACTCCTATTGAAGCATAAAAGAACGTAATCTTGACGCGAACAAAACATATTTCAATATCAGTTTCCAATTCAACAACTACAGAGGAAAAACATTTCTGAATTGCCACCAGAACACCACCTCCCCTAGACAAAGGCCTGTCTTTCCTGTGGATGTTAAAAACACTGTGTATTGAAAGTTCGTCATTAGTTATATTATTCGAAAGCCACGTCTCTGTACCAAGAATAACGTGAGGACAGTATACCTGAATGGCATTGTCAAGCTGATCCTGCTTAGATAATAGGCTTCCAAAAATTGGCCACGAGAAACTTTAGGGGGCTTTCTTTACTCTTACGGCTAGACCGTCACTCGCGTTTATTTTCACCTGAGTGTACGGCTCTGAAAGCAGCCCTTTGTAGTTCAACAACTTGATTCAGGCTGGGATCATAAATGCATGCCGTGTCATCAATAAAAAGTTTATCGAAAGTGAAGCGAACTTTTTTTTGCGCTTCTCGATGCGGTTTTGCGAAGTCCTTTAGCTTTTTCGTGCTTCCTGAATATACGGAGAGAAATCCTCGTCAATCCACTCTTTCGGGGACCGAACATGCTTTAAGCTTGGGACTTCACTCAGTATCTCCTGTTTTTTCTTGTAGTTCTGAAACTTTATGACAATCATACGATTGAAACCATCTTGTTTTCTTCCGATGCGGTGTGCTCGTTCAATTTCCCCCGCGTCAACTTTCAAGAAAGTCTTTACGAACTCAGTCACGATCTGTTCTGTTAGATCCCATGTTTCGCCGAGTTACTCAGGGATTCCTTTGAAGATTAGATTATTTCGGCGCAAGCGGTTATCCAGAGCATCCACTTGCCCTACCACCGCATCGAAATTATTTCCGATTGAAACAACATCATGTTTCATTGAGCTGACGTCATCCTGCAACCTCGATTGGTCAACCACTTTATTTTCCAGTACCGTAACCCTCTCTCTCGGGTTCGAAATGCCACAAGTGATTGCGTTCAGCTTTTCGGTATTATCTTTCTGGTAGCGGTCTGTATTATACAGAAGCTTGTCGAGGGTGTACTGAAGTTTTTTCTAGTTTATCGACTGGACCAGGATTGGTCTCGACATCTCCCGGAAGAATCTACAGAGAAAACGCAGTCACCGCCAGGAACACAACCCGGATACGTGGCAGGGACAAACGTATGCTAGGTAATAACAAATGATGTCTTCCCTTCTCAGTATGGCATCGGAAAAAGCGTCCAATGCGAGCACGATAGGCAGCAAGTGAGATGCCCATGCCGGCGAGCACAGTGCAATAACAAAACGACGGCACAAAGTGGGATTTGCGGGATTTACGAGATAGCAAACGACGTTTTGGAAGCTTTAGAGCCTTGATGGTCGCAAATCCCAAGGAACCACAGCACGACCGTCCGTTTTGTAGCAGCCGAGATGCGATGGTGCCGGCGCCGTGGGGTAGAATCACAGATCCAGGATGATACGTTCGAATTGCGTCTGATGATTCGATCTTCAGTAACGGAGGGGTGACACAGTAGTGCTTCCGTTGAGCGCCGCTTTGCTGGTTGGTCCTGGTTGTTGTTCGGAAAGCTTCGAGATAGCAAACGACGTTTTGTAAGCTTTCCAGCCTCGACGGCCGCAAATCCCCGTACTAAACGCACTAAACACGGCCAAATCTGTCATCGGCGTAGCTTCGGAGGCTTGCCAACTGCGCTGTAAAAAAACGACGTGAAAAATACGTTCATTTGCCCCATCAAACGATACGTTGCGGCCTCGTTTTTTGAGAAGATAAGTTTCCATCGTCATCCCGCGCGCGCGCCAGCTCGCGAGCTGCGCGCACAGAGCCTGCGCCGTAGCCGCGCATGCGCAGTGAAACGCGAGCCCGCGGCGCGCCTCGTGGCCTCGTCGCGCGACCGACGGATTGACGCAATCAACGCAGCGACGCAGCGCCCTGTCTGTTGCTTTGTTGACACTTCTTCACGCTCTTTGCTTGTGGGCTCCAAACGAAACCAACACGCTTGCAATCGCTTCGAAACGTACGTACACACGACTTTATAACTTTCAGCATTAAGTGCTTTGGTATACACGGATCAAAGTGAACATCGAAGGACAGAAAGTACACATGAAGTTCTGAAATCGCAGCTTATTTGAAAGCCTTTAGCTGTGCTCTCTTACAGGCGTCGTTTTGACTGCGTGTACTCCAACGTAGCGTTAATCAGTGTTCGCACTCGGCTAGCTTCGATATCTGTTATCTTATGAGCGAAATGAGGTTCACGTAGAAACCAGGCCGCCGCGTCTCTTTCGGATATTCAGCCTCCAGCCCACTGGCTTCCGGCATGCTTGGTCGCCGCAATCGCAGCAATCGTTTGACGGATTGGATGCGCGGGCTCGTTCGAAGAGGCGTTGTTTAAAACTCACGAGGCGCCGAAGTGTTAACGGAGCTTCTCTTTACGAAAGTCTGCGTTCAACGCTCGGCTCTGCGCTCGTACTTTTTTCCTCTCGGGTCAGGCGCGTAACCAGGGGGCGTTTTCGGGTGTCAGAGAACCCCCCGAAATATTACTTTATTATATATAAATATATATACATATATTTTTGTATTGTGTGTGTGATTGCACCAGCACCTTGAAACACTCCCGAACTTATTTTGTGGCTACGCAACTGTCCCGGGTCGACCATGAGTGCCGACCATTGACCTGTGGTGCCGACAGGCGCCGAACGAATTCGAGAAACGCTATCGAGTGCGTCAGATTTTCGTGACGCGGCTTAACTGCCCTGCTATCGGCTGCGCCAAGCGAATGGTGTGAAGAAAACGGCACGCGTTTTTCTATCTTCCCGTCGGCCATGTTTCACCTCAATAAACGCAAAGTAAATTGCGGCTGTACGCCGGTTGACTCCAGAATACTGTGCCTATATTGTAATAGATTGTTCCACTACACCGGAGTTTCTTTGGTGTGATCTTATTCTGATGATTGTTACATCTTGGTTTGTTTTTATCTAGGATGCACACCACGCTGCACTCTTTGTCGCCATGCCACTGGTGCTTGAGACAAAAAAATTGGAAGTCACTGCTTGCTCACTCCTGGGTGCACATATTTCATGTTCAACATCAGGTGTCCGAAGGAGGCACCATGCACCCCAGAGTTTGTTCAGAGGTACCTCAACATACTCTATTTGAGTCAGGGGCGGATTTATGGCTAAGGTTTGGGGGGGGGGGGGGGGGGGCGGTGGTGATTTTTTTTTTTTTTAATTGTGCGGGCTAGCGATTTTTGCGGAATCTACAAAAAGCAACTATTAATCGTGTTTTAACGTTTGTTACAGCCTAAATATTCCCACCAAATTTGTATTAGTTTCTTGTTCTTTTATATTAACCCGCACTTGTTGCTTCAGTGGTTCAAAGATTTGCACTATAAGTGGTGAAAAAAAAAAAATAGAGATAGAGAGAGACATACGTGTGCATGGTTCTATATTCTATGTCTTAACAGTGACTATACCCATTTAAGCAACACAGGCAATTGAGGCACGCGGCGTGAAAGAGTTTGTGCAGGGACTCGATCACACAAAATACATCAATTTAGACAAAACAAAAACAAAAAAAAAAACACCACAAAGACCGGAGAAGAAAGGATTTGTTATCAAGACAAATGTAAGACGGCCGAATAATATGGAGAATTTTTAATTCCTGGAAGAACGTGATCAAAATACCTTCTTATTTTCATTGTTATTTTATTGCCTCACTCTCGAAAATGCACAGTTCTTGAGAAAAGTGAGCATTTAGTTGGAGTAATTAAACTCTAATAAAAAAACAGTGGGTGGGATTTCTCAGCGACTTTACTCTCAATGACTTGGTATTTTACGGGAAACAGCCAAACAAAAATAACTGTTCGATTCTTTATGGTCTTGCGGATCCCTGAAACCAATAGAAAACAAAAATGCGAGCTCAAATGGTCTTCAGCGCAGTGCCTAGGCGAATTGCGTGGAGCAACATTAAAATTATTTATTAAACAGATTCATGTTTATCTGATGAGATGAAGAAAAAAAAACCCCTACAATTGGGGAGGACAGAATACAGACATAATTATTTACACAAGTTATCAACTTAAAGGTTCTTCAGAGCACGAACATCGCCTTCCTTCGTCGTGCTCCCTGCGCGTAGCGGTCTACCACCTTCTCTTGGTCGACGTTCACATCTCGGTGGACGTGGAGGAGGGCAAGACCGTTGAGTCGCTTTTCGCCACACCGCGATCGAATCCAAGTTTTAATTCGACGAAGGGTGGAAAAGGACCGCTCAGCCGTCGCAACACTAACTGGCAGTGTAGCGAGAACGCGCGGCAGAGTCCTGATGTTGGGGTAGAGCTCTGGCTCCGACTCTTGAAGTGTCTCCACAGCTGTCGATGGAAGAGGCTCCTTCTCTTGTTCGCGTCTCCATTTCGCCGCCCACAGTGAAAATTCGGCTCTGATGATGGTCTGCAAAGCTACATCTCCCATTCCGAGGAGCACGCCGTATTTTGCTGCCAAGATACTGAGCTTTCCTGGAGCTCCCTTCTCATTCACATGGCGAGGCAAAAGTGTGTTGAGGCTGTACACTTCCAGCGCCTCTTCCGGAAAACGCTGCTTAAGATCTTCTACGACAGATTCCACATGTGCGCGGAAGTATGACTCGGCTGTCTGTGGAGGCAATTTTGTGCAGTTTATTTGTCGTTGGACTAGACGAGGCACATCTAGTTGGGCTCCCATATTCTCGGAAATTTCTTCTGCATGCGCGAAAATTTCTTTGAAAGTCTTCTCGACGTTTAATGGGTTCCGCTTTTCACTCAGGACGACGATTGTGTCTTTCACGATGTCCGAGGCACTGTTCATTTCCAGATCCGGCTTTTGGAGCAACCGACTCAGGGGAAGCGTGACTGAGAGTACATCGTAGAGAGCTAGGGATGCGATTACAAATTCGGCATCCAGGATTGATGTAAGCAGTGATCTCGCCTTGGCAGCCGAGCTTGGTTCTCGCCACTGCGAAACCGTTTCCAACGCCTTTGCGATGCTTCCCAGGCTCTCTCTAAACTGCAAAACAGCGTCGTGACGTTCTACCCAACGTGTGTCGCATAACTTGGACAGCTGTTTGCCAAGCTGGAGTTTCAAAACGGCGTTACGCTTGGGCGAGGCCGTAAAAAACGCAATGACTTCCCGCATTGTCCCGGTGGTGTTTCGGAGACTTTGCACAGTTGATGTTTTGGATATAGAAAGGTTCAAGCTGTGGTTGAAGCAGGGGCATCGAATTGCATGCACGGCTACTTTTTGAATTTCCTGAATGGCACCGCAGAGCTCGGAGGTCATTACTGAGCATCCGTCTGTTGCAATGCCTACACAGCCTTTGGGGTCGAGAGACAATGACCTCAGTAGACTTAGCACGATTTTTCCGAGCTTGGTACCAGTCAGTGTTGGCTCCAGTGCGTCGTCTTCGTCTTGCTCTTCCTCGTCGGACCCGCTGTCAGACATAGACGAATTCTGATTCTGATTTGAATCTTGAGGCTTGAGCTCTCGAGGATCTAAGAAACCCACAAAATCTTCTCTGATCTTTAAATCATGTTCATACCTCAAAACAAGAGATAGCTGAGACTTGTGAGCCACGTCGGTTGTCTCGTCGAACATAATGCCATAATATTTGCTCTGTCGAACTCGTGCCAAGATCACGGACAGAACTTCGTCTCCGCAACATTCAATAAGGGCATTTTGAGTTGTTTTGCTTCTGAACATCTTCCTTCCTGTGGCTGTGGAGAGATGTTTTTCGAGGGCATGGTCACCACATTTCACTCTGAAGCGCAGCAGCTCCTTGAAGTTTCCTCCATTCTCCGAACTGTCATTGCCGTTCTTCCCAGTGACCACTGGGCCGTCATCCCGATATGTCGACGGAAGGCAATATTCTGCCGGGCCAGGAACACAACGTTGTCGACAATCGAGAGAAGCCGCGCGCGGTTTTCAGACACCTGCCGCATTCGCTGTGTATCGATCTGGTTTGCCACGACCCTTGCTGGGTCGCAACAAGTTTTCAGAAAAGCCTTGCCCGCTTCCACAGCTTCGATGTGATATCTAGCTTTGGAATGGGTTTCCAAAGCTCCATCTTTCCTCAGAAGCTTCGCGAATTTTTTCAAAGGCTCCGTTACAAGAGCCTGAAGGGCAACTGTCTTGTGTTTCCCCCCAATGTGCCCGGTGGCAAAAAGAGGACAAACTTTGCAGAACAAACCTGCCTTGGCATCCGAGACAACCAGCCAAGGATATTTCAGTAGGTGGTCACTTCTGACGTACCTCCGTTCGATTGTTTGTCCCTTGTTGTGTTCGGAGAAAGGGAAGGAGTAACCTTGCGGTGGCATCCAATGGCATTCGAGTAAGCCAACCATGGTGTGGTCGTCTGGCCTCGCCCAACGAAGTTGCCAATGTCATATTGCAAACCAAAGTCAGCTGCTGGATTCCGAAGTGTGTGGACGGCCGGGGCTAGTGGGGTAGTTCCGTCAGAATTCTCGACCATGGGCGACGGGAGAGCCTCAATCGTGAGTTGTTCGTTCACACCATCAGACTTCAAAGTGAGCTTCGAGTCGTTGCTTGCAATGTCTGCCTCAGTGACAATCTTTTTGGGCACAGCTTGGAAGAAGTTATGCAGAGTGGTACTTTTCTGCTTGGATGACTTTGGTGGACCATCTTCACTCTATGTAAAAAACACTTGTTTTACTAAACAGATAGAACCCATTCATAAGTGACGTAATTTATAAATACCACGAGTGACTGATTCAGCACTAATTACCAATATCAGCTGTGCGATCTTATGCGTCTCAAGCCTAAGTGTAAATGGAAGGTGAAAGTAGTAAAGGCTGCGTACACAAATACAAAGGAAAAATTATTACAAAAATTAGCTCAATATAACATACCAAGTCCCAAACGCTGGTTGGCTGGGAGTTCTTAAGCCATCAGTGTCCTTCCACCCCACAAAAAGATTTAGTGAGCAAATTTCGCATAAATATTTTGATTATCCATCGACCGAAAGAAACGCCGCACACAGTCTATGACTAATTTTTATGCATAGAAAGAGGAGGAAACAATTAATTTCTGCAGCGCGATGTTTTTTTTTTTTTTATGTCGCTGCGCATGGTGGCAAAGAAACGAACAATTCACACGTTCCATTTAGCTTTTCTTTTCCTTACTATCTATGTCAATTACTTTTTCGGCATGCGTCACGGCTACCAACCACCTCATACGCGAGCGAAGTGCAGAAAATGCCTCGTTATAATTTGTCAAAAGAGCAACGTCATTTTACAGACTAAAGTGCAACTCACCATTGTAGCGGCTTGTTCGAGGCGGGGTTTAAGCCGCACGTCCGGAGGCTTCCTGGCTCGTGACGACGACCATTCCCCGAAGTGAAGAACCCAGGGTCCAGTGGAGGTGGGAGAATTGGTAACGTAACGAACGGTTTAATTACATGGTAGCGATACAGTCGTCAAATCCGAGAGAACCACGGAGCAGCCTCACGCTCCGCCTTATATAGGGTCCGTTTTCTCCCTCACTCTCCGCCAGGGCAGCAGATGCAACCGCCAAGTGCGTTGCAGCAAAGTCCGCCGCGTCGTAGCCAGAAGTGCGTCGTAGCCATGGTTCTCCGCAGTTAGGCCATGCCTCTCTCCCCTTCCGGAGCGCACGAACCCACAGGCACACACACACACACGTCCCGTTGACGTCACGGACGCGTTGAGACTCGTTTTGGACAGGCTTCGACAGGCTTCGACAGGTGGGCGACAGTCCTGAACAGATCGTGACTCGTTTCGGGCAGGCTCCAACAGGCGGGCGACTGTCCTGAACAGATCGTGACTCGTTTCCGCAGCGTTGAAACTCGGAAGAAGGTCGCCGAAGGTTCCATTCTTAACAGGCTGCAGAACTCGACTCCCGGTTACTTCATCCGCCTTAGGCTCACTTTGTCTCTGGAGGTCAACAGCAATTTCTCGTTACCCGAATCACCGTTTTGCCCAGGAGTGAACGTGTGAACGACAGGTCGAAAGCGCCGCCACTAAGCTCGAACGTGCGCGTCACCACGTGCTCCAAGTCAATCGTCACTGAAAAACAGCGATCCGCCACGGAGAAGGGATGAATGGTGCAACACAGTAAAGAAGTCCACGTTTGGTTTCCCTCGCGGATCTTGAAGCTGCACTGTTCTTGGCGCTCTAAGCTACCCGACTGACTCCCCTTCAAAGTAGCCTGACCGACCGTTCCTGACTTGTGAAACGTGAGCGCTGGCATTCCCGAGGTACCTTCGCTCAGGCCCGGCGGCGCATGACTCAGAGCCCACACACGCACGCGTGTACACTGTGGTGACCCACGTTGCTCACCGCTCGAGAGAACTCGCCCTGCCTCGTGACCTTGCTGCGCTCCCAATAGACCGGTTCTTCCCACCCTCCCGCTTCGGGAGAACGTAGCCAAGGAGAGGGGAACGCCCGTCGCCCAAGACGGGAAGCAAAAATAAATCAGTTGAGTTTTGGTATGCGCGCCTCACTATCGCCATCTCAACAACACCTTGTTATGACCCGTCCCATCTCCATGTGTGTGTGAGTGCGTGGGAAAAATACCGAAGTATTTTCCTAGTCGTTAGGACCACTTTGGGGGAAGGATTAGCCCAGGCTTAGCCGAACGCTCGGGGCGTTGCCAGTCTGGCTGGCGTCAGTCGCTTCCGGGGAAGCGCCGCTCAAGGACTCCCCTCCCTCACGTCACGTGTCAACCCTTCGGACTTCTACCTGCGGCTGGCGCCGAGGCGGCGGAACGCGACAGTGTGTGTTCCGAGCTTTCCCGATTCTTCTCTGCCACGGTGGTGGGAGGGGGGATTAAACGGCGCCGGCTGTCTGCGGGGGAACAATCCAGGGATCGTTCATCAGCCAATTCGACGACCTTGGAACTGTTTCCCACCCCCTTCGTAGGATTCCAGAGTGGGGGATAATCGTCGTCTCGCCTTTCCCAAACGTTAAGCTCCCCTTGGGGGAGAGCTCCGCTGGTCCGACTGCCCTCGGTCGCTTCAGGAAAAGCACCGCCCACGGAATCCTCCTCTCCCTCGCGTGTCCACAAAAATCCCGACCGTTCGAGAGACGGTCGTCTTCGGTCACATATTTTGCTATGAAATAAACCTGTTAAGTTTTCCCGACTGAGTGGTTCGGGCGTTGTTCGTGAGAAAGGTTGGACGCCAGCCAGATTACCATGCTCCCCGAGAGACAAGGCTGGGCGTCGACACCTAACAACCTCCCCTCCACCCCCTTAGCCGAGTCTTGCGGTCATAGTGGACTTTTCCCGCCTCTCTTCGCCTTTCAACCAGTGGTGCCAATTCAGAGGCACAGGATGGCTCCACAGAGAGACGGAGGGAGCAGGGAGCCTCGATACCAAAGCCGCCGCCTCCGTACAGGGTGGAAAGACGCTTTGGACGAGCCCGCGCCGCAAAGCTGCTATCTTAGGTTCTGAACTTTAAACAAGCACCGCTTTCCCTTCGCAGGTACATTTCGCGTCTGGTAAACTTGTCCACTCATCTCTCTCCATTTTTTTTATTAAATAACAAAGAGGTTGCCAAGGAAAAACAGATGGCCGAATCTACTGTCCTGCTTCGACAGCACAAATTTAGTTTGCTGACCAAATAATCACTACACCAAAACCAAATATTAAAAAAAAAAAAATTCAGAATTATTTTTATTTTCGGCGTCTCGGAAAAGGGGGCGGCCGCCCCCCCCCCCCCCCCTAAATCCGTCCCTGATTTGAGTGCCGTTTTGTGAGTTGTAGTTTCAAACAAAACCAAATTGCACTTTGTTTGTAATATGCCCTATATCTGGTCACTAAAATTAAAGTTGCAATGAAACATTGTCCACGAGAGGTGACTCAGCCAATGTTCCGAAAAATTCCTCGCATAATTTTCTCCATGGGTTGTTTTGGATGTTGACTCATTTTCTCATGAATAGTGAGTGTTATGCACCTGTGTTTCTTCTAATTTTTGTTCAGGTACCTCTCTTAGATAAACCCTAGCAAAGGCAGCAAGACAGTCTTCTGGGGTCACACCAAGGTTAATGGCATTCTTGCTCGAGTCCCGAGCCTTGCCAACAAACTTCACTGAACCAAATGGTACATTCCCTTTCCTTAACTTTTCCCTGTGAAATGTGTGTGTGTTCATTTTATTTTTGTAAGAAGGGTAGTACAACGTTTAAACACCCATACATTTCTAAATGGTCTCTGTACAAGACAATCGGGTGTCTTAGGCCCACATCAGATGGGGCAGTTCCGCCCAGCAACTTGACGTTATAACACGGGCCGCCCGAGTTCACACGAATCAACCTACACCTGCAATTTGCCATCATCGTTAAATTTTATTTTGTTCCACTCTTTAGACACACAATTACCCGTTATAAGCGTGTTTTTATGCATTTAAATGTCGTTGAGAATACTAATGCATCTTTCTGAAACGGTTATTTTTTTAAAAATGATCAGATTCAAACCAAAACCAAGTCTTTAGTTGTCATCATTAACGGCACAGAGCATCAAGTGAAAATATCGCGTCATTGATTGGCTGCTGCAGCCTCTGACGTCTTCGAATTGCTCCGAGTTGCTCGTTTTTTTTTTGAGCCGGTCTCGATTTCAGCAATTCGTGTCAAGCTAGGGAAAGCTGGGGAACAACCCACCAGAACCTCAAAATTGCTGAGAAAGTTTCCCCGTCTAAAGCGAGCCTTAGAGAACTGAATTCAAGGGCAGTGGAGCTCTGCGCTAATGGAGGGTCTGTGTTAAACAGAGCTCGCCAAGCTCCCTTTACAGCTACACCGAGTACCCTCGGACGCACAAACTCAAAATAAAAATCACAGATATATAAATATATCTTGTTTAATGCATTATAACAAATTGAATATATATAAGTAGTAAATTATGAAATGATTGTGACCACAAATATGATGGAATAATACAGTAACGCGGAACGCATACTCCAGCTAGCAGGTAGCAGCGGCGGCACGTGTAAAACAATGTCTGCTACGAACCCGAACGCGATGGAGCACAGCGAGCTTTTTTTCAAGGTTGTGGACGAGTCGTCCGACTCTCCCGCCCAGACTTTTTATTCTCGTCGTCGTCCATCCCTTTCGATGGCGTGACTGGCGTAACCGTGAGACCCCGACGTGGTTCGTTTCGGCCGGGCACTATTTAGCTTAGTTTCTGGAAACCAGCTGAACTTACAGAAGCTCCTTCCCATTGCACTATTTGGCTACTTCAGTGAGAACCTTGCGGAAAATGGAGCTGCTAGACAGAAAAAGGTCGCCCACTTCGCAATCGAAACTCGTAAACGCAGATGATTTCGGGCCAGTGTGGCCAGACGGATTGGACGTTTTAAAGCAAGACTAATATAGGTGCGCCCTTAGACTTGGAGAACAAAAGAATAAAGTGCCGCAAAAGTAAACACAAATAATATTTAGGTTTTAAATGTGATATTTCACCCATGATAATCAAAAACTGCACATCAAACTGATTTCGTGGAATAATTGTTTATCACGTGCTCCTTCGTGGTTTATCAGGAATGTAATCGACATCAACCCACACTGCTCAATTTATTTATCATGTGATTCAGAACGGCGTTTACTACAGGTACCTTCAGCTAAGGGACCTAAGCTAAAGGTACCTTTATGTTACCGTGTAAATTGTGTATGAGACTGTTCTTTTTGATACATACAGGTCTTGGCAGCAAGCACCAGCCAATCAAGGGCAGAAGTTTGCTCTTGGCCGCTCATGGCAAGTGTTTTAAGGTGAGTGATTGATTGATGCCTATCTGGGTTGTGTGTTTCATTCCTCACTGACACTCTATTTCCTTTGTTTATAGTGGTCTTGTGTCAGGATTTTGTGTTACTGTCCGGGAAACGCATCTGTGTTAGACTAAAACCAGGTTAATCGTAGCCACCGCAAGGGTGAAATCGCACTAAGATCAGGCTTCTCATATGCACAGGTACCTACTACAGAAGGCTGCCGTTGAACAAGGGGCAGTTTGCGTTTCCGGCCAAAGTGGGGTTTTTGAACAGTCAGCTAGTCTCTTGGTGAACCCTGCATGCTTTTTATTTACGACGGAAAGTCACTAAGTCACAAACTTCTATGAAATATCTGATAAAATTAGTGACTAGTTTCCAAATACGTCAAATAGGTGGCAACACCATGATATTCATAATATTCACTGTGCAGTGACTGCATAACAGACGCACACATGCACAGCTCAATTTACAACTGGCAACTATGCTGAGCGTGGACAAGTTTTTTTTTTGTTTGTTAATCATCAAAGGCACGTTGTTTTACTGAAGGTGAGCTATGGTCCCGTTACAAGTGGTCGGTGTCTTATTTCTCACAGATGTTATTCGCCGCATCAGGTTTTGTCTTGCTGCTCCTCTGCAATATCAACTAAAACAGCATTTTCCCTGATAAGTGCAGGTTTCGTCAGATGAAAGCGTAGGCTGGGGTCCGGACAAGCTGTTCTTTTCTTAACCGGTCCAGGCACATTGTTTTATTGAAGGTGAGCTATGGTCTCCTACCAAGTGTCTGTGCCTTACTCGTCAAAGACATTATTTTCTGCATGAGATATTTCTTCTCTTCTGAAATGTCAATTGGTTTTCAACTAAATCTGCATTTTCCCTGGCAATTACAGGTTTTCTGCACGTAAAGCGCAAGATGGATCGTAGGCAACTTGTTCTTTTTGTTAATCGCCTGAAGCCCAAGGCACGGTGTTTTTCTGGAGGTGAGCTATGGTCCCTTGAAAAGTGGTCTGTGTTTTATTTGTCACAGACATTACTTGCTGTATCATATATTTCATGCCTCTCTCCTGCAATGTAAATTGGTTTTACTCTAAAACCGCATTTTCTGTGATAAGCGGAGGTCTCCTCGGAGGAAAGCACTGGGAACGCGACAGAACAGCACACGACAAAACAGCACGCGACAAAACAGCACGGTCAAAACAGCACGCGCCAAAACAGCACAGCGTCAAAACAGCACGGCGACAGAACAGCACGCGTCAAAATAGCACGCGACACAACAGCACAGCGTCAAAATGGCGCAGCGACAGAATAGCACGTGACAAAACAGCACGGCGTCAAAACAGCACGGCGACAAAACAGCACGCATGTAGCACCTTCGAGCGCGCTCTTCACCTCTTTCTGCGCTAATTATTTTGAACCTTCTTGACCCTTTCATTTATTGTCGCTAGGTTATAAAAGAAGTTATTGCCTATTTCAGCGCTTTTTACCAAACTCTGCAACCTGGAGAACCCCCCCCCCCCCCCCTTTACCCTTTTTCACAAGATATAAAATATCGCGTCATGACCCCCGCTCGCGCTTTTCACGAGGCTACAAGAGTCAGTCTCAATGATGAGTACTAGTAGCAGTCCACATAATAAAATGTATGCTGAAGCCAGCTAAATTGAAATTCAAAAAAAAAAAAACACTGATGGCAGCAATTGCTTCGCGAACCCCCACTGGATCTGTCGGACCCACAGTTTGGAAGGCACGGAAGTTGGTAGTGAACCACACTTTCTAGCACAACAGGAGATACCGATCAGCATCCAGCGCGAAGCATTCCCGTAAAGTTGTTCAATTGTTCGAACCTCCTTTTACAGCGAAGCTGTTGTTTGTACGTTTGTCGGATTTTTTCGTTTCGTTGATAGTCAGCAAAAAAAAAGTCCGTATTAACTGAAAAAGGTCAGTATTGTTTAGGGCGTTTGGAGGAGGGGGGTATGTGACTCATTACTGACCGTATGACTACTTCCTTTCGCAGTTTTCAGCTTGTCTCCGAGATCGGTATAACTTTCAACAAAAGCTCCGAGGGCGGAGGGGTCTTCAGGACGAAATCTGGGTTTCTCGCCTGATAGGGATTTGCGCGCCGAATTCCTTGTTGAAAGAAGACAATTTAATCGTGAACTGAGCAATGAAAATCAAGGGCTCCGTGAATGCCGCAAATTTTTAACAGCCCTATCTTTCGTCTACTATAAATACGATTGTTTTATTGTCGTTTCTGTGGTCGGCGCGAATTTACCACCTCTCGCAGCGTGAAAATGGGGAAAAAACGCACTGAGTACAATGCTTGCGAATTTCTGGATTTTGATATTTGCCTATCCGACCAAGTGGCAGCGAAGCTCATGTTCGTCCTGTGTAGAAATACGAGCACACGACGATAATGTCAGATCACGATAAGGCCCCAGTGCGTCTTGCAGAACAGGTCGCGTCGGCTGCCACAGAGAGCAACAAATAAGAAAAACAGTACCTGGTGTACTCACTATACATTTTAAACAAACGTTTTCAAATATTGCATTTTCGTCAGTATACTGGTTTTCGTCATTAAGCCGAAAAGAATCGAGAAGTTTATGGGTCTACAAATATTCACCGCGATAAACCGAAAATTTCTGTTTGGAATGAAAACTGAAAAAAGTACGCCGAATTTCAAAATAATAAAAACCGAAAACGCAAAGCCCTAGCTATGTTGTCAATGTCCTGTTTTGACGCTGTGCTGTTTTTTTCGCGGAGCTGTTTTGACGCCGTTCTCTTTTGTCTCTGTGCTGTGCTGTTTTGTCGCGTGCTATTTTGACGCGTGCTGTTTTGTCGCCATGCTGTTTTGGCGTTTTGCTGTTTTGACGCGTGCTGTTTTGACCGTGCTGTTTTGTCGCGTGCTGTTTTGTCGTGCGCTGTTCTGTCATGGTGCCGAAAGCACTAGGCTCCGAAATCTGCTGCCCTTCCCTTATGGTTCAGACCAGTTGCTTTCATCAAGGTGAGCTGGTTTCTCTTTGCAGATTGAGCAGGATTATTTGTAGTGTGTGCATGTCAGGCCTACCTTGTTTTGCATCTTTTTGACAGCCTTGTGCTTAGCTTATGACTATATACATCTTTCTTTTGCATGTGCCGGGAGCATTGAGATTGAGATAGCCCTACACCTCGAAAGAAGCACCCATGAAGGAATTTCAGATATAATAAAGAGCTACTATAATTTCACTTGTTTTTTGTTGTTTAAAATCAGCTCGAAGGAAACAGCTACAGAGAGCTAAGGCAAAATAATTTACATACGACCGACCAAACTATTTTGCTTTTTCACTGCTGTCCCAATTCTGAACCCTTTCTCAAGGGTGTTATGCCGTGAGAATTTGCTGCGGATATGACACTCTAATATGTTCCGGCCAGCTTGAGCTGCACTTTCGAAAACCTCCAGGTCGCTATGGTCTGTTGCAACTCAAGAGCAGCAGGAGCAAGCCCCTCCCACAGAGCCCTCCACTCTTTTAATATTAGCAGAGAGGAGGCTGGAGAGCAGGAGAGTGGGGAGGAGAAAACAACCAATCATGGCGCAATGGTGGTTTCTTTCTCTCAACTTACCTACTATTTCTGGCTTGGAACAGATTTTAGCAGCTGACAGCTGTGTCTGCAGGTGCCTCCCATGAGAAACACTGTAGCTAGCTGTTGTTTTGCTGCACCCTATTTCACTTATTTTAAAGTTTCTTTGCGAAATATTTTCTCATTTTAGGCAAAGAAGCAGAGCTGCTCCAATGTGCCTGAATTCACTATATCATTGCATTGCAATCCCCATAATATATGGCTCCTGTTTTCACGTGCATCAAGGATGCTCAATTTATCTTTGAGAGTATCGTTGCACAGGAACTTGTGTAAGTGAAAAATGTTGGACAGCAGAACACGAGCTACTTCAGTGCCTCAGCTAAAAAGCAATGTAAACACAAATATTTCATAAAAAAAACGATAAAATGCTTGGCAGCGTTATTAAGAGGGGTTGCCCATTAAAATAATGTGCCCCCATATTGTGAAAATATGTGAAAAAAGACGTCAATGCAACGGTATCCATTTTGCCAAAGTATAACGTTGCTCGTTAAAATTAGGTGCGTGCATAATCTTAATGGGCATCCTTACACTTTGGAAAAATGGGTACTGTCGCATTAACGACTTTTTTCACATATTTGCAGAATATGGGGGCACGTTATTTTAATGGGCATCCCCTCTTAATAAAGCTGCCAAGCATTTTCTCGTTTTTTCTACGAAGGATTTTTTACAGTGTACCACACGATGCGAGGGTAATCAATAGCGTGTTTACTTGATATTTACGTCGAAGAGAGCAGCAAATAGAATTGACGAGTGTGTCACTGCGACGAGAGAGTACGCAACCACCGCACAACACTCCGAAAAGTACATGCGGACGATTATGAGATAAGACTCACCTTCTTACCGGGCGATCGAGATCAATTAAGGCTCAAACTATTCATACGGAATGGGTACACTTAACCAAAAAGGGTCGGGCGGATATATCCACTTAACCAGGCCGCTGGTCATAGGCAGCGAGTGACGAGCGTCTTGCAAGGTTTTCTGACCCACCTTGCTAGGCATTCCCACCGACCGCTCAAGACGCTGGGATTGTTGTCATTGCTTCCGGAATCCGTGAATCGAGCGGCCTTCACCGAGAATTGTAGTTTTGAGTACGTATTTTCTTTTTTTTTTCTACTTGAAGTCGGGGAAGCGCGCGAAGAGCACGTAGACGTATATACTCGTTGGTCTCCACGGCTATGTATCCGAGCGGTGCTGGCGGCCATGAAGCTATCGTAGGATTCCATCGTAACTTACACACAACTTCCGATTGTTTCTCTTGGCGTATTCGGATTGGTTTAGGTTTTGTCCTACGCACATATTGCGTGATAGCACAAACAAAATGCACTTAGCGAACAGCTTCTGCTGCTACGCGCCAAAAACACACAAACAAAGCAAAGCAAAGCGGAGAAAATACCCCGCCTCGTCACGTGATACTTGACGCTATGTCACCATTGAGCGATCACAGTGCTCCAATCGGTCCCGCTCGGGCCTAATTTTTAACAGGTAGCCAGGGTACTCTAGGCTTTTTTTTTCTGGTTTACTTTGTGCGTCGTCATCCCACACTTTCTCGAAACTAAGGCCTGTATGCTTATTTTTTTGACGTACGCTACGTCAGTACTCACCGTGAAAGTAGCCTTAAGTCAGTGTAAAGAACATCTAAATATACTGTTATTTACTCATAAATAAAAACGACTGAGGCAATATTTTTTTATTTATTTTTTAAACAAGCTTGCATATACTTTTATGCAGAGCATTTTTTAATTTCATTTTCATTTTGACTTGCGCTGCTTGAATTAGTTACGCTTGTTTCAAGGTTTCCTTCGACGAACGTGCCGTTTATTGCTATCCATTGCATTAACTGCAAAAATAATAAATATTGATTGGTTCGATTGCACGCAGACTTGAGGATTATATTGCGATTTAGTAAATATTAGTCAATATATTTTCACTCATAATATATGTATAATATCCCAATGAAAATGCTGTTACAGCATCTACAGTATTGACTGTTTTAAAGTTCTAGAATGACATAATGTAGCTGACAAGATTTTTTTTAAATACCAACATTCAAAATCTGGTTCTCCTTCTGATCACCGCGGGACCGTTTATTTGAATATGACTGCTATTGTCTGAATGACTGTCTCTGATTTGTCTTAAACTTACTGGTTCAGCCTAAGAAAGAGAAGTCTGCATCAATTGATGGCTTGGCATATTTAAAACATTTGTTTTTGTAGAAACGAGGAGGAATTGACGACACATTAAGCTTTCCTTGGTGCGTGGACTTCAGTGAAATAAAATTGCGTTAACTATTTCGCAGCTAGTAGCAGGCTTACAAATCGGCACTTTGGTAAGTGCATTTCGCGTTTACATTAAAAGTCTACATTTTTAAAAGTAATTTTCTCACACAATACTCTGCCATACACTGCCGGAGTATATCGACAAGGGAGAGCGTGCGGGTCATATGTTAGCAGTATAAGCGGAAAGTAACAAGATGTGCGAGGACAGGGCGAGACACCTCCGGGCATATAAGGAAGATTAGTGTTTAAGTATACGTAGTTTGGGGGACATATTTTGTACTTGCACCCCTTTGTTTTGTAAGAATGAACATTAAAGTAAAAAATTGTGAATACTTTACGAACTAAAAAGAAAAAAAGGAGGTGGGGGCGCATCTCAGGGGACACAACAGACATCAAACCAAATGAGACTTTCAGTGTTTATAAATCGCAAGGTCGGTCTGACTTTTGAGGTGTGGCAGCACTACTTCACGCTGTGGATGTGACTTCAGCTAGGCGAAGTGCGAGTGCTATGCTCCCCAATAGCTTAAGAAATGGAAGGCGTGGCACGTCCCGACCTTTTTGTTATCGCTTCCTAGCCTATAAGACTGCTGCGTTAGCCGATAAGGACATTGTAGGAGGAATTACAAAGCAAGATGCCGGAACATCATAAGCCACGTCTCGGGCTTCGTAACTTGGCAGTGATTGTAAGTGGGCTCTTTAACGTGCACACACTGCAGCGAGGACAAGAACATACGCCGGTATGTCGCTCGTTTAGATCGAGTGAATGAGGAAGACGTGTATTTATTTTTATCGAGGGATCGCTTGCTTCGACCGAGCTACCCTGAGGTAAGAGAGGTGGGTTGGCCAGAGGTCCTATGCTCCGCAGTGTGAGCTTCACCTTCACATGCTCATAGCTTTGGGGCGTTAACACACTTGGTCACCGGCCTCCTCAACGTCGACTATTATTATGTGTGCCACACAGTTGCCCTCTTATAGTCTTTGAGAACACCGGGTGTTTGACTATGATTTGAACAAGCTTTTGTTTATTTGTTTAATGAAGATTCAGGGTTAGACAAGTTCTCGTTTCACCATGTACTTATGAGGCTCACCCGACATTAAATGAGGGGAAAATCATCATGCTAACTTCACTGATTAAAAAAGAATATTCATTAACTTTTGAAATATCGGTTTTAGGGGTCATGGTAAAACTACAATATTCCAAAGGCGTCTACCCACAAATAATTCCTTTTAGAGCTCGATGTTACGACGTCCCCGTGCACTCTCGTCTCGTCCTCTCCTTCAATTTCTGCCCGCATACGGGCGAGCTCGTTCCGTGCGTGCCCAGTGAACAGTGCACTTACATATGGTGTCCAAAGAATACTGCATATAAAGGGTTTTAGTAGAGCATACGCAGTGGACTGAGTAGGCATATATTCTGTTACCCTTAAGTAGGGCTGGGCAATTGATCGATTAACCTTCCGATTAATCGATTAAGGCTTTAATCGCGATCAAATTTTTTAACCGGTTAATCGGTTTTTTAATCGGTACTCACAAGGAAGTCAACTGGATGCACGCATGGCTCTATCCTGGACGACCTGCCCGAACTAGGGTTGACTCATGCCCCCCCCCCCCCCCCCACTCCCCTTAACGAAAACGCTGCGAGGCGCTTATCCGGACGTTCTGTCCCCAGCGGTTTTCCGTTCCCAACCGGGTGCTATGAGCAAGGTTCAATTTTCGCGCCCGCGAAGCGTCACGTGTTCGAGGATATACATTACAGTTTTGCCGAGGCCAGAAGAACAAGCCGGGCCCGCAAACCTTCACGTGTTGAGGATCTATTACACATCCTGCCCAGGCAAGAGAAACAAGCAGAAAAACAAGCTGGGAAGCTAACAACGCCATGGTTACTTGTTCCAGTACTCGGCCCGCAAAAATGAACGAGTTCACGAGTATGAAAGGCTATCTCGGTGGAAAGTTTGGGTTTAAAGTGAACTCCAGTGGTGAAGTTTTTAACTCGAAGGAAGTCCACTCCATCACCTGCAACAAGCCAATTTCGTACAGTGGAAGCGTAAGTTCGCTTTAGTATCACCTACGAGCGAAGCACCCATGTACGCCGCTGCTGCAAGGACCATCCGCCAAAACGCAGACAACAATCAACGCCTTCTCATCAAGGCCCATTTCTCTGAAAAAAGAAGAAAGCATCGCCCAAGCCCTGAATTCTTGTCTTCCTGTTGGAGAATGTGGACAAACTTCTCTGTCTTCGGAGCTGGAGCAAAAATATGTGTCTTTGAATCGTTGAATTATATGCATCCTCAATTCTAAATGTCCTTTGCGCAGTGTAACAGGGAGTAAAATAAGTCTTCAAAGGCAAGACGAGTTGTTCCATTATTTTTAATATATTATTTATAAAAATCAACGCAACCGATTAATCGATTACTTAATCGATTAAAGGGTGGCGATTAATCGGGTTAAACTTTTTAATCGACGCCCAGCCCTACCCTTAAGGTTTAGGTCGACAAAGATTGCAAACGCGAGCTAGAACTTGGACGCAGTTCTTGCCTTGAAACCTGCTTGTCTAGCGCAAGCGTTCATGCAGCGAAACCACGTTTCGTAGTCCTGAGTTCTACAAGCGCCAGATAAACTCGTAGCAAACGTTAAAATAAAGCTCTTCATGACCAAAACCAGCAAGACCTTAGCGTTCTGCCCACACCGTTGGCAAAAAGCAAATGCCAAATATTATTTTAAACATTACGTCCCTCTTTTGAGGACTTGTCCCATATTATCTTTATCTCGAACGAGAAACTTCTATAACGCACTTTAGAACACGGTAAGGCGTTCAAAATGCGCTTTCGAACACCTTGGAAGTGCGTTCCACTTATGACAGGAGCACGGATGATCGAAATATTGGCCCGCTTATGGTTACTGTATTTCTAAGAAATGTCAATTGCCAAATGCAGTGCCAAGTGTGACCTGTTGATCGCCGATCGCACCAGTGAGCGCCAGATGAACAAGAAATGTTGATTCGAGGTATTCACATCACCAAGGAAGTAAACGTGAGGACATTGTTTTACTTTTTGCTACTTCACTAAAGTACAAAAAAAAATCGTAAGAATGGCAGAGAAAAAAAGGATCTGAATTATTTTCATAAATTAGTTTGTTCTAATTACCCTGTTTTGGAGACATTAAACAGAAATGGAGTCTTTTAGAATTGAACTTATTAATGAGGCAACGGTGATTGCTGGAACTATGCGGAGCGCAAGTTCGTCTGCTTTTTTTTTTACAGGAGTTGTGGTGACGTCAGAACGCTGAGCTCTGATTGACTCTGATTGAAGGATGGTGGGTATACCTCAGTGCAGCTTGCTCTTGGGTCTACCCACTATCCTTCAATCAGAGCCAATCAGAGCTCGGCGTTCAAGCGTCACCACAACCCCTGCAAAGGAAGCAGACGAACTTGCGCTCCTCATTGAATAATTTGGGTTCTGAAATAATCTTTTTTTTTTTTATCGAGCATCATATATAACTGAAGAGCATGAACCTGGTACTTACTTTTTCATTTAAAGTTATCGTGAAACCCATGAAGCATACCGCGAACTCCTCCTTGTTTACAATCTCTGTGATCTTTGAGACAAACACGTCAGTCGATGTCCCGTTACTATCGAAAGGCTGAAGGATTCTCAGGTACACTATTTTCTCAGATATCTTCTTGGGACTGCGCAACTAAAATTGAAGGAGAACCAGGAGTCATCAAGAGTACGTGTTCATTAATCAATCAGACGTACATTAATTAACCAGGCTCTGAATAAAAAAGGCACCCCGGGCATTGACAACTAAATAAAAAAATACGCGATATGCCTTGAAACACACTATGATGCTTAATCTCATAGGGCTCTGCAGATCATTAGGCGTTTGCTACAAAAATCATAATTTAATCACGAACTAAACTGCGCGAAAGACTCTACAGGGTTTCTCAAAACGTGAGCCAAATCGTTCCTGGGAAATATACACATCGCACATAAAACAGGGTATTGTTTTATTGGTCTCTGCCAAAAGGCCCATTTGAGAAAATTAATAGCGGTAGGTGTAGTTAATTCATTTATTACTGTCAAATAATTAACTTTTAATTAGTAAATTTATAGGTATGGTTTTAATTAGAAACTTGCTCAGAATCAAAAGCCGATAAATCAACCAAATTTTGTTTTCACCCCACACGTTCCTTTGGTTTACGCGGAAGAAAGAGAAGGAGAGAGGGAGTGAGCGAGACTAAGCTAATCTCTCCCCCCCCCCCCCCCCCCCACACACACACAAACACACACACTTCAGTGTTTCATTGCGTACACAGATGTCGCTTCGGAGATTTACTTACCCGTTTTGCGTAGCCGTTTTGATTACTCGTTTTGCTTACCCGATTTGCTTAATCGCAACCGGCCGTCTCCGCGTGTGCTTCTAACCGCAATTACTGTCACCGGTCGACGCTTTTAGCGCGCACGCGGTATTGTTTTTGCCGACAAGACAGCTGTTTATCATCGCCACAATAGCCAGCCATTGTGTCGCCGCCGTCCTTGGTGATCGTCATGATAAGTCACATCAACACCACATTCGCCCATTTTGCTGCTACTCCTCTGGACCCAAAGTTCACTGCTTGGTTTACTGTCACGAGCCGTCTTATATCAAACGACGAGCGCTAAAAGTAATGGTCGTCTACTGCTTCCGGAAGAGCGGGGTGTTCGAATAGGCCAATCATGGCTCCAGATTCGCCCCACAGTTTTTCTCCGTGAGGAAATCCCAGTAGGTGCTGGGCAGGGTTCCAAAGAGCGCCACCGTCGGTTGATCATCAACGCCACCGCGGCCGAATGACACAGCCCTGGGACGGCTAAAATCGGCAGTGCCGCCGGCGTACCCTCGCGATATTATGTTATTACCAACTCCCAACGTTCTGTTGGCGCGCTACACTTCCGACTGTTTTAAAAATGTATCAAACGCTAAACATATTAATGTGCATTCCTGTGGGGTTGTGTGGTTCTAGCATTAGGGAGTTTTATTAGGCGCCTACCTCGATAGGTTGACAAAACCCAAAACGGGAACTAGCGGAACACAATTAAGCATTCTGATATTACTGCAAAATATAAGTGAAAGCAAGTAGACAAGGGCAGTTTTTTTTTTACGTTGTTTGTGCGCGCCTCAAAATTACAAAAGCGGAGACGCCATCGAGCATTCCTCTTCCATGATAGCGGAACTAAAAGCGTCCCCCTCCCCCTCTCCCTCTCACCCTTGCCCACCCTCTTTAACGTGAAAGCATTAACTCTCCCATGGAGCGAAGCCAGAGTTGCCTGTAACTCTCTGTAGCAGCGAAACGGTAATAAATTTCTATTGGCCAAAAGTACAACAACGCAGATGCTTCGTCACGGAAGTCGGCGGGGCGCTCAAGGTGAAAACGGACACGCCTCAGAAATAAAACACAAAGAAAAGCGCAGCAAACGCAGATGCATCGACTCGGAAGGGTGGAGCCGGCGGGGTTCGCCGCACCTGCGCAGTGGGGGAGGCGATGTCACCGACGGAGCGACGTGTGAAAAAGGAAGACGTGGCGCGCTGCTTGTCGGAATGCGCTGCGCGTAGGAAAGCTTTCGCACTCCTAAACGTAAGCAGTATTAAGTGTCTTTTTTCCAAGCGAACTTTTTACGCATGAATAGCTGACCACATTTTGGTGATCAGTCTGTTTCCAGACCCCTCGTCGTCGTGTTGAAAGCGATTATGGTGTCCGATGAATGTGTTTTTCGTGCAAGCTGGCTGTAGTTTGGATGGTGTCGTACGCAGTTGCTCGTCGCAAGCTCATGCTCGTTCTCGTCGATTGAATATGCTGTTTTCTTTCACATAAACCACAAATAAACGACGCTTGGATAACCTTTTCTCGTGGGGTAAGTAGCTTTTTTAAATTTCTTGAGTATGACTGTTTTTGTTGTTGTTTTGTTTTGCAACGGGGATGAAGTTAGTACTGCATAGGCACGGGTCGAACTACAGCACCATCTAGGGCAGCTGCGCGATCACGCTAAAGACGCAAACGCCTGCCTGCACTGTAACCGGCGAAGCGGAAAAAGCGCTCACTTCGGTTTCCGGTAACTGCGATCGAACGTCTACAAAACGTCGTTCGATCAAGATGTGTGTGCGGAGCAGCAAGCAGTGAGACTGTCAAAAGGACTGATCTGACTCTAGAGTCACCGCACCGAATCAAAAGAAAACGTGGGGCTTCGAGCGCATTAATTCCAAATATCGAGTCAAATAGCGCAATTAGAAATTCATCTCAAGTCAGGATGTGAATGGAACGCTTATTTTACACGTTTTACGGCATTTATTACTCTCCGACTGCGTTGTATTTTCCATGGTTTCGACGGGACCTCGCGCAGAGCTTCACGCCTGCTAAGTTTCCGGGGTTGCGACAGTCCGGTACGCAACAGTGCCTACAGCTTTGGCGTTTGGTCTTCTGCAACATCCGGTAGCAATGCTAAGAATAAAAGACCAAAAACGCACGAGTCAGCACCTTCAAATTGATGCGTGAACAGCCCCACGAGCCAGCAGGCTGGCGAAAGGGCATTCCCGGTGTTGCAAAAATTTTGAGCTAGACGGCGGAACGTATCACACCAAACTTGACTGCCCTGAGGGTATATGCCCCCCAGCCCTCCCTCAGCGATTGTCGGCGTTTCAATGTACGATTCGGCTGCAATAGAGGACCGCACCCGCTTAGCATCGCTGAGGGTCGCCGCGAGCGTTCGAGAAAAAAGACGGTTCATCACGCGACAGTTGTGGAGGGTAGCGACGAAGAGGAGGGTTTTGTTGACTTCCGTTGGATGGCTCAGCGCAAACTTGTGTACTCCGAATGACGTCGCACCGTGGTTCCGGCGACCACCACGTGGAGCTGCAGATTGGGGGAAAATCCACTTTTTCTTTCGTGATCAATTAGCAAAATATCAGTACTTCGACGTAAAGGGGCGCGTTTCCTGTCGTTCGTACAGAGATAAACAAATAACAAAAAAATATGGCGAATTTCTAAGCAATTCTCTTCGATAGTGAAGCGTTCTATCATCACAAACATTTAGCGATAGCTGAACCTCCTGGTTGCACCGATTTAAAATCGGTATCACAGACGTTAATTTCCCCGATAAATTTAGCGAGGAAACTGAATTAATGTATGGATCGGCTGACATCAAATTTTCCGCTAAATCTAGCGGGAAAACTGAATTTCTGTATAGGTTACGTAACACGAAACCATGTGACGTAAATTTTCCCGCTAGACTTAGGGGGAAACTAAATTGGTTTTGAGGTCACGTGACGTCACTTTTCCCGCTAAATCTAGCGGGGAAATTGAATCGGCGTTGAGGTCACGTGACCTAAATCTTTCCGCTGAATCTAGTGCGGATACTGAATTTGTTTATAGTTCACGTGACGTCAATTTACCTTCTAAATTTAGCGGGTGAACTGAATTTGTGTAGAGGTTGCGTGACACGGTCGTGATGTCTTTTTCCCGCTAAATTTAGGGGAGAAACTGAATTGGTGCTGAGGTCACTTGACGTCACGTTTCCCGCTAAATCTAGCGGGTAAATTTAATCCGGCTTCACTTAACCCGGCTTCACAAAATCCAAAGCAACCATAAATATTCACGTGACATGAGGTCATGGGACATCATTTTCCCCGTAACATTTAGCGGGGAAATTTAATTGTTTGACGTAAATTTTCACGCTAAATTTAGCGGAGAACCTGAATTTGTGTAGAGAACACGTGACACGAAGTCATGTAGTGTCAGTTTTCTCGCTAAATTTAGCGGTGACACTTAATTGGTGTTGGGGTCACGAGACGTCTGTATTCCCGCTAAATCTAGCGGGGAAACTTAATCTCGCTTCGCTTAATACAGCTTCACCTAAAGGGGCACTGAACTCGATTCTGAGATCGTTCTTTTGTGGTGACAACTCAATCTAGACGCCCTAAGCATCCCAGCAAACCCGAAATCACGATCGTGCGTAGCTTATTTCCTCGTTAAAAACATGTTCGAAGATCTCAACACGCCCATTTTGGGAAGAATTTTCTTCCAAGTTAAGTGGTCGACGTAGGGCGCTTGTCGGCGAGTTGCAAGCGATGGCTTCGCCCGCGCTGAAAAAGAGGAGTCTTATCCGAATGTGTGCCTATCAGGCTCACTTCAAAACAAGTTATAATAAAACCATTCGGAATCTGCGCGTATTGTAGGGCTTTCATTGGTTCAGACAATGTAGTCCGCGAGAAAAAGGAGTCTACATGTTTTTCTATTGCCCAGATATGAATGGGCGGTTTTGTAGTAGAGTAGGAGGACTTGGTATATTTGGGAACTAACACATTTTAAACAACATAAGAACAAAAACGACCTTTTTTGAAACTGGCTTCAGTGCCCCTTTAATCCGGCTTCACGAAACTCGAATCCACTAGCCGAAGAACGTTTCACGTTAATACAGGCTGCAAATTCTTTCAAATTTCCCATTGTTGCACTCTCCTAATATTCTATTACTGATGAATTGTCACAGCCAATTAAGAAGCAAACTATTATGCTTACGTCAACAAGCTCGACCCTCAGCATTGTTTCGGGATTGCAGACCTTTTTTATAGCTCTCCTTAACTGTGGCAGAAAGCGCGCCTTGTTGGTATCGACCACTCCAGGACCTAGAACAAAACAAAAAAAGAATGTCAAATATCACTTTTATTTTTCCATATAGAAATTTTGTATAGAAAGGAAAAAGCACTTGAAATTAGCTTGAAAAAAAAGGGTGTGTGTGAAACGTATATAAACGAGTAAGTATGCTATTCCATCGTCAAGGATGTTGATTATAAACAAAAAAAAAATTTAATTCACTTCAAAATAAATAACAGATGGTGTAAATAGCACTGCAGGCTCGACTGAAACTGATGTAGGCGAAAAACTATATATGAGATGAAATATTTTCAATTTCGTTTTTGTTGGTAGTTTGTTCGATGTTGACATTCAAACATGAATGAAACGTTAAATAACTACATCGTCACGATGTTTTAATTTCATCACTGACAGCGTTTATCACAACTGCAGAATTTGTCTTTGCTCACAAAACCGAGTTATTCCTTGCTGCAGAGGACTTATACCTGTGCCTAAAATTTTGAATCCGCGTGTTGATTGATGCTGCTAGGACTGAAGTAAGGGTTAATTGCGCTATCGCCTAAAATATAACCGGAAAATACAAAAAACGTCGGTAGGGACATTTCTCTCCAAAGTGTTATAACGTATAAAATGCAGTATTTTAGACGATTGTCTACATTTGACGTCTGACATGTGATGTCACGTGACTTGACGTCACGCCAGGTGGTCACGTGACGTACCGGCGTCAAATTCTGGTGTCACACGACGTCACCTCACGTGCCACCGTGACGTTAGGGCACGCAGTTAGGTCACGTGTCATAACGCAACGCGACGTGGTCATGTGACGTGACGGCATGTTACACCACGACAAGCTGTTAGCCGGGTGCGCGAACATGCCCTGACATGCGGAAACAGACAGACGCACTAACGGACACATTTCTGGTATTCTTCGTTTCATCTTGTGTTTAACCGCAGCGGAAGGCTAGGGGCCTCCACAGCCAATCAAGCGCCAGTGTTAAAGTGACGTCAGCTGGCTCCTCGAGTGTTTGTCAGTGCGCGAGTTAAATGGTGCTGGTTGGAAGACTGGTGTGGACGCGGAGTGGGTGAAACGTTTTTGTCTGCTGTGTCCGAGGAGATTCAGACTTCGTATAATCAATTTCGATTTACTGCACAAGTTCAAGTATCTTTGGTGATCATGGCTGAAACCTCTTGACGTGCCGAGATTGACGCGCAGCTGTACAGTCTCAATGTTCTGAGTGGGATCGGTGGGATTGCATGATATGACATCCTATCATAGAGGCCTTCCACATCGAGCGGAAATAGCCTCCGCAGAAACTCTTCGCCTCACTCCTTGTGCCACTGAGAAAATTAGACTTTTCTGTCACTAAACGGATCAATTATTCCTGGAGAAGAGAACGTCGATTCCAGTCTAGCACCCTTGAGAAATCGCGAAACGTCTCGCCTGCATGAACTCGGAGGTCAGGGCTCGTGTGCAGGATTTGAATGAGCAGATGCCGACTACTAACACTACATTACGGAGAGCTGTAGGAAAGTTACTGACGAAGCACGCGCGGCAGAGCGCAGATATTTCTGCCCTTTTTGCAACGTCGATAAAGGCATGCGGCACTTACGAATAAACGGATTTTTGCCGGCGACACCAGGCATGCTCCCAGTGTCACTATTCTTCCGCATTCACCACAGCTCAGGTGTTCTTTGAACGATCGCTCTGTACGACTTGCTGGGAGACTCAGAGCGAAGTTTGTAGTACACGTTGAGAATAATTTGCCGCGCTTCTCTTCCAAACGCGCTTTTTTTTTTTTTTGCAAACACTGTCTGGAAGTGAGCTGGCGAAGGAAACACAGCCCCGGCGGAGACGCGCCTGCTAATTTCAAGGCCATTAGGGGTCTAACGAAACTGAGAGCGCAGTTGCATTTGTCAGGTGACAATTTAAGCAAACAGCAAGGTCATTTTAAAGCTGAATTATTATTTCCAAATAAATATTTAACTCGGGTTTGGAGTGTACATGCCTTCTAAATAAAAAACTGTCATCTCAAGAAATCTTTCTTTGCAATACGTCACATCCGCCATGGTGCCAGGCATGTTGAATAAACAGACGGCACGGCAACGACAACGTTGCCAACCAGAAGTCTAATTCCTACAACCATGCTGCATATTTAGATATTAAATACCACGTTTGAGAGTTTCATTACATATATTGTGTATCACTGGTACAAAACACGAACATTACAATAAGAACAAAGGCTACGCGCTTTGTACTATCAAAGTCTTTGACGCATTACTTTGCGATGCGTAAGAACGCCTTGCTAGGGCCGTCTCTTTGCCCCCTAGCCTTCTTCTGCGGTTCAACACAATATGAAACGAAGCATAGTAGATGCTTTAGTTTAAAGCATTATATGCTTTAAAACTGCTCTTTTACTAGTGTTTCCTTGAAGTCCTGTATTGCCACTTGGGTTAAAGTAAACTTGGCACAGGAAGAATAAAACAAACTCGGGATAGTGAACGACGAAATATCTTTAAACTCGCAAGAACATGAATTACCTTAAAAGCCTTCTTTGCCATTCTACCTGGCAAATGAAAAGAAGAAACAGGGAGATCGGAAGAGACAATGAGAGTTTCGTTTTATTCTTTCTGTTCTAAGTCAACTTTAAAACGCGCCCTACAGTTGATTTAAATTTAAGTCAAAGTATGCTACTCATGAAACGTCCTATAGGATAGTTCTGTTCATTGATTGTCAGAATTGATTGTCATTTATTCCACTGCTGATTGAGTGGTCGAGGTTGTTCGGGGAATGTGGTTCGAGGCTAGAACGAGAGAGATCACAGCCTAAGTTTACTGACAGGTTACAAAGTCACAGAAAGATCTTTCAGGTGAATAAGCCTATCACGAACTAGCGAGAGTGCAATCAAAGTTGTTGATATGACACCACGCTCATTTAAAGATTTTGGACTATATACGTAACCCGTTACGAGTAATGTGCTACATATATGTAGTTACTTTTCATGACAACGACCTTTCTAGAGAGGGAAGAAGTAATTCAGTATATTCTAGAATAGAGTACCGAGTTACGGCGTATAGAAACTTCAGGAGGGGATCGTAAACAACACAGATTAGTCAACGTCTTTCTGCCCCGATCACGCGCCTCTAAAGTTTGAGGCGAAAAAGCCATAGAAAAAGTATGTGCACGAAGTACAAGACTATAACTACAGTAGTCGTCGAAATATAGAATGGTGAATGGTTCCCTCCTCCCAAAAAGCGTTCAACAAGCAAACACAAGTTTGTTTTGGTTAACCCCTTAGGATATCATTTTTCATTTTTCGCGTATCAGTAATGTTTAGCCTAATTTACGGAGAGAATTCTCTACTTATAGGGGGTCAAAAGTAGGTCAAAGACAGGACAGGGGCGAATTCCCGCAGGTATACCAGTTTAACCCAGGAATTCAGGGACAGAGGAGACGATCTCGAACACTTCTTTGTGTAGTTGTCAGAGGTTCAAGCTGGAGCGAAAGCTAAATTGGGTAACTTGATTTTACACTTATCCCTCGAAAAGTAACTAAATGCCATTACTAGTTACTTCGTCAAAAAATATGGATATGAAAGAAATCGTTACTCGCTTTTTGACTAAAAGTAACTACGTCGTAACTGTGTTTCCGGTGATAAGTAGCTAGACATAACTAACTCTTTACGTTATGCGAGTCTCTCTAATGGTTCGACAGATTTTGAGGCCGGATATTTCGTGTCAACCACTCAGTAGCAAAGACAACTGTTTCGAATTCTCAAACTAAAAATGTTTAATTTCTAGATGTCTGGACGTTCCAAAACCGGGAACCACGTTTTGTACAGTGCAAATTAAAAATAAAAGCTGTAAATATTGTGATACTATCTATTCGGCTTTTTAAATGTTGAGTCACGATTTGTTTAGTATAAAACTCGAAATTTTATTTAGACCCCGGTATCTATAGTCAAGTTCGTTTACAACTTACTTTATCACAAAGAAGACAGCTTGATAGAATAAGCACATTGTTTTAGTTACATTATTATTAAATTGTCTTTTACTCGAAATTCTGCAAAACATTGGATAATTCAGGGCTTTGTAGAAATGATAGCTTCGGCAAAGTTCCAAGTATATTTTTTTCGTTACAGGATCTGTGCAATTGTATAGGTATCTATCCATCTCTCCTGTAATCGCCATCAATAGAAGTGCAACGGTATTAATCAATTGATGGTTTGGTATATAAAGATATAAAAAAGATACATAAATAAACAAATAAATAAAAGGTTTGCTTGAAAGCTGTAATTTGGCAAAAAATTGTCAATGTCTAGTGCAGGCTAAACAAACAGGCCAGCCGATAAACTTTGAAACCTGTAATACCCCGATGACAAGCCAAAATAAAAAGAAAGAAAAAGATAAACTCATGCTGTTTTTTTTTCGCTTCTCTTGTAGTTTCCAGTCTCAAGGTTTCTAAATTGCACACTTGTGTTTTATTCATTTACCACGGAAAAAAAAATTCAAATATAACATATTAGTGTTTATGGTAATACCTTCAAATGCAAGAGTATATAACGTTGAAATATTGCGTTGAAGGCAGGGGTGCTTTTCGTAAACTTCTAATCCTGGTTGAGAGAAATTGACCTCGTAATAGTTTTTAAGGCGGACGTCTTGCTTGAAGTTTGAGTCATCCTTGTCCTGCAATAAATTATTCAATCAAATCATTTACACTCGTTCCGGACTCGGAGCGAAAATAAAAGATTTTTCTATCTCTCTCTCGCCGTACAGTTAAAAGAGAACAAGTGAGAGGATGTTTTTATTTTTACGTATAAAAGCTGGAGCTTTGATACGGATTTTATGGCTCTATTTGTTCATATGGGAAACAACCAGATGGTTAAATTTCAGTCTGCCACAACAATATTAGCAATGAAACGCTAATATTGTGTTTCCGCTAACATTGTTGGGTTGTGTACATTCAGTACAAAAAATGAAAGACGTTTAAAAATATCTGTCACGCGAAATTAGAGCGCAGCTTTTGACGTGGAGGAGGGGAGGATACGGAGGAGAGGGTGTGCCCCTCCTCTTCTCTGTACCATCTCCTCCTCCTGTCATCCTATCCTCCTCCTCTGCTCCTCGTCCTCCCCTTCTTTCCTTTGGGCTAGTTACTTAACCCTAGTTCCGGCTTTGAGTTTACGTAATATGATGTGAGCTTCTTATCGGGGCGGGGGGGGGGGGGGGGGGGAGTTTAGTGTTTTTTATTTGTGAAAACAGTATCCTACACACTTGTAAAATTGCATCTTATTAAAATGCATATTTATGCCTTGCTGCACGCCTTGGTGTGAATATTATTCATTTATTATTCGCAAGTTTGGAGAAGTTTAAGAATACTAATAAAACTCTGAGAAACGCAGGCGTCCGGAGACTAGAATTTAAGAGAGGTGAGCTGCAATGAAAACCAAATTTCCGATACTCCGATAAACACCCACCGAGTTTCACCAGGCCTACATATGGGAAGCCCTCAATCCTAGTTATAAAGTATGCGACGTACTGCATTATTGAATACCAGAATTTACTTCATGATAAAATAATAATCAACTTCTAGACGTGGTTGTGACAATAATACCCGATATTTTTATACAAGATCACTACTAAGCAGCACTAGGACACATCTGTTGCATTCATACGCAGCAAAAAAAAAAAAAAACATATCTAAAATTTACGACACGCTTCGAGATAAAAGGTGAATAATTAATTGATCATTAAAAATAAGTTACTTATTAATACCATAATGAGCGTCACCTTGTAGGGAGCGTCGCACATACAAAACATTGAAAAGAAGTTCATGCGCACCTCTGGCGTGGTGATTTCTTCCTTGTAGTCTGCCACTTGAATAGGCGTAAATACCTTTTTATCACTGCTTGACTTTTCTTTGACTTCAGTCTAAGGGAGAAATCGAATGCAGATTAGTGTAGAGCTATTCAAATCGTAGGACTGGAAACAATTAACTTTGCTTAAGAACACTTGTTGACTTAAATGACTGCCCATAACTATCAGGGGCTAATATTAAGTGCTCAGTATTGTTGTTCGTAGGATATTCAGAGGGCCCCGGAGGGACAGCTGAACATTATTTGAAGTTGAAGCAAGTAGGCAGGCGAGCTGGTTTCGTGTCTGTACGTCTTGTTTTGTCCCCCAGCTCCTGGGTTACTATGTCGAACATTATTTGTTGGTAAATAATGTTTGTTTTTTTACCAGCTTTTGTTTTCTTTTATTTCGTGGCAGACATCCTTAGTAACGTCTTAAGCAAATAATGCACTTCACTACTTTCTTCAAAGTAACACAGGCTTCTGGTATTCTTTTTGTTATAAAACGCAGATAAACGTTCTTAGACAGCCTTATTTCTAAGTATAAGCACATTTTGTAATATTATAAATCTTCTTTATTTTTGTAAGATACAAATTGACGAAACAAAGCGCGAGTCTGACGTATTTCCCAGCTTGCAGCAATGATGTAATATCATTAGTGAACACGTATCTAGGTCACACATATTGCTACATTTATTTCATCAATCACAACAATCTATGCTTTCAGTTTAATACTTGTTTTCTAGAAATAAAACTGCTACATACCTTAAAACATTAAAATCACGTTTTCTAATAATATTTGTGTTAACCGAACGAACGCGACATGAGAGCATGTATTCCCCTCGCTCTAGCGAATATAGAGCGGATGCGGTCGTTGAACAAAGGCCGGCCATTTTTCTAAGCGGAAGAGTACGCAATCGAAGGCTGAAATACAACATTTCCGAGTGGTTCTTTAGTTCAGAAAATTTTGGTCTTGATATAGTCATGATAACAACACATGACAGAAAAAAGAAAAAAAGTTTTTTTGAAAAATTAGGCGGGATTTCACGCTAGCCATACAGTGTATAACGCATCGTCTGACGCAAGCTTTCACATTTGCAGCGTCTTGTTCTTTGGCATTCGGAACTTTTTTGGCACTAAAACTGCGTTCAGGCCTGCAGGGTTCACATCGATCCGGCTCCAACACCCAGACATCTGATACCTTCGACTACGATTGTATATATCACAGAAGTCAGCGCGTCAGTTTAATAGGGAAGGGCGACGGCAAATCGGTTGGAATAAGCTGCCTATCGCGACAGGCCCTGGTAGAGTTTCACTGGAAATCCGCGACGTGAAAATTCTCTCTCTGTAAAGTGCGAATCGACTTTTACAGCGCTTCCCAAAACGTGCGCTGTAATTATAGACATGATTCTAACCGAAGACGAAGATAAGTACTGCTTAATTCAAGAATTATATTGTTAGGACATCCAATTTGTTTAAATTGGCTTTTATTTTTAATTTATTGTAACAACTTCTAAAGACAATCACTGCAATTCGCGGGTGAAGAAGAGCGATTGTCAAGGTACGAACGAGGTTTTCATTCAAAATTTATGAATGTTCTTTCTTATTTTGAGCTTGTATTGGGAATACTATGCTCATTCTTGAAGCACGGACCACAACCTTTAATAAAGAATTACTGATAGCCACATTTTTTTCTTCGGCTGCTGGTACTGGCTCACTGTTCGCCAAGAGGAAAGCAGATGCACTAATTGTTTTTGATAAAATATCTGTGATGTGTTTTAATGAAAGCTTCATCCGACCACTCCTTTGCACTAACCCTGTTTTACATAGACAACCTTGCAAAAGTTTAAAATATACCGAGTTATTGGTGAACGGCTCAGTGATCTTAATACGTGCCGTGGTGTATTATTGTGAACAGAATGATCGGGAACCCCGGATCGCGTGCCCTTCGATTCATGTTGCGCTACATGGAGGCTGATAAAACAGCGCGAGGGTGTGCACAAATATTTTACTAGGGAGAATATATTCCACTCTGTTCATTTGCATTATACAGCGCGCTGCGCCATATCCTCCCCTTGCGGTATGATCCTACGTCTGAGTCCGTGAAGGCTTACGCAGTCCGCGCCAACGCGCTGTCGGAATCGGCTCCCTCCCCTCGTCCGGCCAGGCCCGGCAAACGCTGTTGCTTCAAAGTCAGGCTTGACGGTTTTATATTTTTTTGGTTGCCACGCGGTGTTCCCGCAACGATTGTAGAAGGGTTAGAAAAGTGGACGGTACGAAAATTCGGTAATAGGGAAGACTGTGCTACGTTACCGGCTGCGAGCACCGCAGTCAGCAAGGAAAAGACCTGCCCTCCTTTCGTTCCCCTCGGAGAACAAGCATGTAAGTTACCACTTTATGATCTCCTGTTTTTGTTCTGACTTGATGACTTTCAAATAAATGATGGGGCGTAAAATTCCAGCTGCCGGAAATGGGTAGTTCGCTGCGGGTCTGCAACACTTGATGCGGTTTTCAAGAATAAACAAAAGCCTTTGTATAAAAAAAAAGAAAAAAAAACGCGCGGGCTCCGACCACTTTCGCGAAAGCGACTTCTGCAACCTATATACTTCTATAGTATTGTTTTTTTAAACTGTGCGCTTTGCGGCCCATCACCACGCGAAAGAACTCGCGCTCACTGCAGCGCCCGGCGCCTGAGGTGCGCGCGAGCCACGCTCGAGGCTGGGGCAGGGACAGATCGTCCACCGCAAGCATAAAGTAAAGGTGTGTTTTCTGAGATCTGCCTCGTTGGTCCTTCTTCTCTCGGGTGAGTAGTAGCACCGAACCCTACATTATTTGGCGCTCCACGCGAGGCCTACTGCACCCCCGCGGGTCGGACCACAGACCCGCGGGGTGGGTTAGCCCGGTTTTGTGGGTTAGCCGGTTGTAGGTGGGTTAGCCCGGTTTTGTTTGCTTTTGCCATCCCCGATAGGCCTACGTGGTCGTTCGACTAGGCTTCGGCCACCTGACGCCATCTTTGTCATCGGGGCTTGGCCATTGTGAATAGTGTGCAAATTATAGTATATTGCGTGTTCTTCCTCTGTTCTTTCGTGATTCGTTCTGTTTCGTTTGTCCTGCGCTTGCTCTCGCCATGCGCCGCAGGACCGCCGCAGACCAAGGCGAGACCGGAGAGGGGCCTTACCCGACGTACATGGACCTGATGGCTCGGGTGGCCAACCTCTGCGACACGGTCGCGCAACGCCTGGTCCTTGCTGTACCACGGATCCCAAGGGCAAGGGCCACGACCCCAGGTGCCGGTCCCGTTGTACACGGGCTACGACGACCGGAAGTCCGTGGCCGACTTCCTGGCCGAGCTGACGGCCTATAAGCTCGCCACGGGAGCCTCGGACGAGTACGTCCTCGCGCGGGTTCTACCCGTGGCGTTCCAGGCGAGCGCCGCGCGCTTATTGCGCATCGTGGCCCCCTTCCTCACCTGGGAAGACGTTCGGCGGAAGTTTCAAGATGAATTTCGTCCACCTGGGTACCAGTCTCGAGTCCAGCGAGAACTGGAGCGCCGGACCCAGCACCCGGACGAGACCCTCGTCGAATATGTACGGGTGATGCAGGAGCTCTATGACTGAGTCTGCCGAACGACGTCGGAGTCGGACAGGGTTGCTCGGGTGATGCAGCGGAGCCACCGAAGATCCCGGCCCTTTCTGCATGGCCGCACGTATTCCACCCTGGAGCATCTGGCCCGGGACGCTCACGGCATACAAGAGAAGCTCCTGGCCGAGCTGCAGTATCGGCCTCCGCCACCTCGTGAAGAAGCTCTCGAGCCGTCCTGTGCCTGGCGAGCTCCCGGGCCCAAAAGAAGTCCGACTCAGCGCCAAACCCTGGATGGCGCGGTCTGTCCCCCCCGTGCGCTGGACTCCTACGCCTTCGGGCAAAGGGAGCGCGGGCGACCACTCGATGGTTCGGACCCCTGGCTACGTACCCGGCCGGCTGGATCGAGACTACGGCAGGGTGAAAGCCGTTTAAGGTCCTTCCCCCGCAATGCCAACCGGTGCGCCGATCGCTGGTCCAACGAGGGACACCAAGAAGGGCCGCAACGACAAGTGCAGGCAAGCCCGACGCACAGCCCTGGCCGGCGCAACTCGGTGCGGTGCTTCGGCTGTGGTCGCCATGGCCACTTTCGGCGTGACTGCCCCGACCTGCTGCGCAACCGTCCTGCAGACTCGGGAAACGAGTTGACCCCTGAACGCCTGCCGGCCACGTTGACCATGGACAACTCAGTAAAACTTCCATCGGTATGTCGAATTCAGCCTGACCTTGAGCTAATTGAGCCTCGTATGACAGTTACAGTGCTCGGAGTAGCTGTGACAGCACCGATTGATACCGGTGCGAGTCTGTCGCTTATTGGGGACTACCTGATTGAACGCTGCAAAGAGCAGAAATGCTGGCGAGTCATGCCGCGAGGTTGCAGATCGGGTTTAACGAGAAAAAACGCCGTCAGCGTTTCGTTTGCTTACCTGGTCTCACTGTACCAATTAGTTTGGGGCGAGATTTCATTTTCGGCGAGAACATGGTTCTTGACTTTCCGAACAAAGGCTACCGGTTAGGTAGTGACGCGAAACTGGTCCCGTTTACCAGACGAGAGGATTGTATCGTCAGTGTCGATAACGTTGGCGTTAGAACGCCTGCTTTGCGACTCCCATGTGCGGTAAGCGATTTTTTGCAGAAGTGTCCTGCTACGGACCAGCAAAAGCGGCGTCTCCAAAGACTCCTGGAGGAGCTTTCGCCGTTGTTCACGAAGAACCCCGGTAGAACCGGTGTCCTAAAGCATTCAATTGACACCGGGAATACACGGACTCTACTTTCCAACCCTCGACCAATCAGCGTACACAAGCGAGCCCTGCTGGACAAGGCGCTCCAAAAGATGATCGACACAGGTGCAGTACGTGAGTCACAGAGCCCTTGGGCCTTCTCGATCGTCGTTGCCCCCAAGAAGGATGGAACAGCTCGGCTTTGCGTGGACTATCGACGCTTGAATGCAGTAACCGTTCGTGACGCGTACCCGTACCCCTCGATTGAGTCGATCATGTACAACTTGGGAAACGTGAGCTTTTTCCCAACTCTTGACTGCAGTCGCGGTTTCCTCCAGATAGAGGTCGAATCCGCTGACATCGAGAAAACAGCATTCACTTGCTACAGATGATTGTACGAGTTTGTGCGCATGCCTTTTGGCTTGAGCAACTCTCCTGCCACATTTCAGCGTCTTATGGACATCGTGTTTGGAGACGCACGGCACAACTACGCCATGGCATATATGGATGATGTAGTAGTCTTCTCACGCACGTTTGAAGAACATCTTGTGCACCTTCGGACTATTTTCGAGCCCATGCGGAATGCTGGTTTGACAGTTCACCCGGGATAAATGCAACTGGCAACATCTAAGATTAACCTGCTCGGTTTTGTAATCGACGATGGAGCGCTTCGCCCTAACGAGGACAAGCTGAGCGCCATAACTGAATTTCCTTCACCCCATGATGCAAAGAGTTTGCAGCGGTTTCTCGGAATGGTTGGATTTTACCGCCAGTTTAAGGCTGAAATTCATGGGACGAATATGCTGCGAATAACCGACGAATTTTGGCCGGCGGCTTTTACTCTGCGCGTGGAATCAACACAGTGGCTGCTACGTCGCGCGCAAAACGAGCGTGCCGTCGGGCGGCGTTCGCCAGTTATTCGTCACATAATTCGCTCCATGGAGTTCAGCCTTTATTCCTCACTGTGCAGAGATAACGCGGCCTCTGAACGAACTGCTGCGCAAGGGCGTCAAATGGCGATGGACGGAGGCACAGCAAAATGCTTTCCTTCAACTGTCCAAAGCTATTGCTGAAACGGCATTTTTGAAGCTCCCAGACCTCAACCGCCCGTTTGTTCTGCAAACCGATGCGAGCGGCTACGGTTTAGGTGCTGTGCTGCTTCAAGATTTTGATGGTGTCTTACGACCCGCAGCGTTTGCTAGCAATACGTTGACAGCAGCTCAACAAATTACAATGTTTGCGAGCTTGAGTGCATAGCTATCATATTAGCCCTGCAGAAATTCAACATGTATCTTGATGGCGCGCGCTTTGTGATCCAGTCGGATAATGCCGCCTTGTCCTGGCTTCAGCGGCTGGAAAATCCGGCAGGACGGTTAGCACGCTGGGCACTGACGCTTGAAAAATATGATTACACAATTGTGCACAAGCCAGGTTCACAAAACAAAGTCGCAGACGCTTTGTCGCGCGCTCCGCTCGGTGAAGAGCACGTGCACGAGAATGCCAATGTTGTGGCTGCGATAGATGCTGGCTCGCGCTGGGGTACTTTGATTAGCCGAAATGAGCTTCGTGCAGCACAGCAGAACGATGGACTTTGTCGCAGGGTCTCTGAGTGGCTATCTTCACGTGACCGACGTGGCAACAGAGACGCTTACATGGGTTTCGACTCGTACTTGCCGGCCGAAGACGGTCTGCTCCTCCGGTATATACCTCAGATCGACGACGAGGAGGGTGGCTCTAGAGACACTCCGTTTCGAGCCGTGATACCTCGCCGACTTCGCACGTCATTGATTAAATACTACTATGACTCTGCTTTGGCTGGTCACAGTAGCGGCTGCAACACTTTTGAAAAGTTAAGCCGTACTGCAACTTGGCCAGGAATTCGTCTGGACGTGCTGAGGTACGCTCGTTCATGCCCGGTTTGTCAAAAAGCCAAACCGCGCGGTGGTCAGCCCCCTGGTCTCATGCAGCCAGTCGTGAGTCGATCCCCATGGGAATGTGTTGCTGTCGACGTCATGGGCCCTTTCCCACGCAGTCCGCGTGGCAACCAGTACCTGTTGGTTGTCACAGATCACTTTAGCAAGTGGGTTGAGCTATTTGCATTGCGATCACTGACGTCCAAGAAAATCTGGTCTTGTCTGATGGAGACGTTCACACGCTTCGGATTTCCGGTGAAATTGATTAGCGACAACGCTACATATTTTGCCAGCAAAGTGTTCCGAGACTCATGTGCCGCATTGGGCATTCAACACAGGCGGACGTCTCTTTATCACCCACAAGCTAACATCACAAAGCGGGTGAACCGGGACTTAAAATCGATGTTTATAGCTCACACCGAACGTCACCATGACTGCGACGCAAAGCTCCCAGAACTCGCGTTCGCAACACGCACAACCGTTAACCGGTCTATTGGTTTTACGCCAGCTTGCCTTAATTTCGAAAGAGAGCTGACATTCGCGCTGGAAAACACTTGCACGACCGACACTCCTAGCGCTGCTCGCTCATACGGTCAGTTTGCAGGAAGCCTACGACGCAGACTCGGGGACATCGTTCGTGATGCCCGGGAGAGCTTGGACGCCGCATGGCTACAGCAGGCTGAGCAGTACAATCGTGGCCACCGGGACGTGCAATTCGAAGTTGGAGACCTTGTACTCCGACGGACGCACCCACTTAGTGACGCCTCCAGAGGTTTCACAGCTTCCCTGGCGAACCGGTGGGATGGTCCGTATCGAGTGCGAGACAAAGCCTCACGCCTTACGTACACGCTTGTTCATTGTGAGCCTGGTCGACTCGCCGGATCTGTTCATGTCACCAACAACAAGGTGGAGAGTAATGGTGATCCGGGTTATACTTAATTCTGTAAGGACTTTTTTTGATGTTTGTGACTAAGACAAAGACGAAGACTTAGAAGATGCGCATTGAAATAGGCTTTGACGAGAACTAGTTTCCGCACCATACAGATTGTGTGCGTAGTTCTGTGCGATATACACCGATAGTGTGCTCGCAAATTTAGCTAATTTATTGCCGCGCCCAACCTACCAACGCTTTCTTGTAGAAGCCTCTCCAGAAGACAACTGTTGATTCTTTCTTTCGTTCTTTTCGAACCTTCGACATGTCCCGCTAACGCCCCAACCTTTGCCGGATGTTCTTTCAACCTCCTCGAAGAGCCCCGTTGTTTCGGGGCCACCGCAGCGCAGTGGGCAGCCGAGGATCCTCTATCGGCTCTAGCTACGCCTCCAGACGCAAGAAGTACGACCACGGCGGGACCTGACAAAAGCTAGATCAGCCTTCCGGCAGCAGCTACGACGACGGCTACGGGGCACACCAATGGAGACCAGGACCGCTACGAAGGTCCACCAGAGCGCGACGTTGCCAGCTACGGCCCCGGAGACGCCCACTCGTCCTCAGGTGGCGGACCAGCATTAGGGGTCCCTGCTGATGGTGTACGGCCTCAACTCTAACAAGATGAATACCGAGAAGTTCTTCAACCTGCTCTGCCTGTACGGCAACGTCGTCAACTGCCCTTCAAGCTCTCTGGCGGCACGTCGTCCTTCAAGGACTCCATGGGCAACTGCAATAACCGTATCACCAATCCTGAGGCGGCCTCCAAGAACCGCATCCAGCAGCATCTGCATCGTCACAACCCCTCCTCCTCTAACACCACCAACCAGACAGCACAGCCACGGAGTTGGGCAGAGAAGTGGGAAGAGGGGGGGGGGGGGGGGGAGTTTGTGGGCTTTGCGGCCCATCACCGGGCGAAAGAACTCGCGCTCAGCGCCCGGCACCTGAGGTGCGCGCTAGCCACGCTCGAGGCTGGGGCAGGGACATATCGTCCACCGCAAGCATAAAGTAAAGGTGTGTTTTCTGAGATCTGCCTCGTTGGTCTTCTTTCGGGTGAGTAGTAGCACCGAACCCTACATTCCCCTGCATTCGTTCCCCTCGGAGAACAAGCATGGAAGTTACCACTTTTATGATCTCCTGTTTTTGTTCTTTCTTGATGACTTTCAAATAAATGATGGGGTGTAAATTACAGCTGCCGGAAATGGGTAGTTCGCTGCGGGTCTGCAACACTTGATGCGGTTTTCAAGAATAAACAAAAGCCTTTGTATAAAAAAGAAAAGAAAAAAAAACCGTGCGGGCTCCGACCACTTTTGCGAAAGCGACTTCTGCAACCAATATACTCCTATAGTATTGCTTTTTAAACAATATAATGTTCTTATGAATGCCAGAAAACAGTTGCTCGAGAAATAAAGCATACATAATAATAATAATAATATTATTAATAATAATAATAAGAAGAAGAAGAAGAAGAGGACGAAGAAGAAGAAGAAAAACATTTTTTTTTTATTGTTGCATCTGTACCGGTTACAGATGCCGGAGCCACGGACAAAACGTCAACGCATGTTGGCTTGACGAGGTCCGGGCCCCGTGCACTTTGGCAGAAAGCTACGGGGATACAAAAATAACTGCCGAGATTATTGCAACGGGCAACAAGTAAAACGCATACATAAAATAGCTAAGTTTCACGGGTTTACATAAAAAATTGTAGAGCCCATCCACTTCACGTGAAGATGGAGGACCAGCGAAGTTGTTATCTTTCGAACAAAAGCTACTAGTTTCCGCTTGGAATCGGCGGCCCGATCTTCGTCAGTTATTTTCGCCCGGTGACGACGTTCACGCTCCCGCTTCTTTTGCCGCTGGCGCTCTAGATGGGCACGTTCTTCGTCGGTGAGTGGAGGATCAATCGAAGCCGATGGACCCACACCATCGGCCACACCGCGTTGGGCCGCTGCGCCTTCGGCTTCTCGACGCGTTCGCACACATTCGAGCTGTTTAGTGCGCCTGCGATCCTTGTAGGCGCGCTGTTCCTCTTCAGAGTTAACAACACACGACCTACCCATGGCGAGTCCAAAGGGTAACTGATAACGTCGCTAGGAAATGACTACGTCAAGAGACAAAGGAACACAGCCATTGGTTGTTAGCTATTTTAGATTTTACAGCGGCGTTACAGCGAATTGCTATAATGAATGAATAGAGACTGATACATACATAAAGGCGATGAGCTCTTTCAGTACACGACGTTGTAAGACCTAAACTCAATGTTTCGAGGAACACCTCGAGGACAGTGTTTTCCCATTGAGCCCAAGTTTATCTATCAGCATCGCGGAAGCGAAAGAGCAAAAGGTTAGATCGGCGCGTTCGGCCTTCAGCCTCGTCACAGCGCACACTTAGCTGATATAAGTCAGTGACCGTGATAACAAGGGATCAAGACCTCACATATGACAAGGAAGGTTGACTCACGCGAATTGCCCCCTCTTTATATTTATACTTGCCATGACCAATGGGAATGAAGGAGCGCCGTTTAAACGGGAGTTTTTCGTTGCCCATAGTCTGTTTCACGATAACTTGACGAACTGTGGGGGCTGCGGCCCCCGCGACCCGATAGGAGCGTCGGAACAAATCACGTGATAACACTCAATGGTCTAGGCCACGGAGGCCTCGTTACCGACAAGAACAGAGTCGTCCGTGACAGAACATAGTTCTAGATTTATTTCTCCTTTAACGACACTCGTACTCGAGTGATTCCATCTCTATCGAGAATATATTAAAAATAAGAAACAAATTTTGAGGGATTTATCGGTCTCAATTATATTTCAAGTGAAAAGCTAACTCGACACCCGTATCCACTCCCGATTTTCTTTTTCCTTGTAGAGTCGTGGCCGTTGGCAATCGCAGTTGTGTAATCAACCGCTTCCACTCAAAACATTGCCCCGGCATTAGCAAACGCCCTAGATGCGCGGGTAAATTGAACCTCTGATTGCCTCATGAACTCTTCCCGAAGAGCTTCCTACTCTATCAGACGGCAATGTTGCGGCTGTGGACGTTCATCCGAAGTTAGTTGGTTTCGATGCAGACGACTCTTGGCCAGCAGACGACAGCCGGCTTTTTGGCGCAGTGATACCTGCCACCGTTACGCGTTGTCACATGCCTCACTCGGACGTTCTTCTTGGGTCGCGGGGATCGAAGCCTCCACAGTTCGCCAAGTTATCGTGAAACAGAATATAGAGCTACCCAGTTTTTTTGTGGGTGATGGTCGCGTGTAAAAATATTAATGCATCTCCGAAATATTACTCTACCAAAGCTCTATAACTCGTCGGAATATACTGGTTATGTTACTTGTAGGAGATTTATCTATACTTACATTTTAAATTTGATTAGATCCAATTAACTTTGACCACGATAATTCTGCTGATAACGAGTAAAAACGCCTCTTTTAATTTATTGACAAAATATTTTGTTTTATTTTTTTGTTTGTGAAACAATCTGCCAGATATCGACCAAACGGAGTGTGGCGCGTCTACTGGGGACCAGATAACTCCTAGTTAGTTGCTTTGACCCGCCACGTTCACGACGATAGATGGCGGTCTTGCCCACCCCCAATTCACTGGGGTAAAGCCCCAACGTTGCGGCGCGTAGCCATTTAAACTACACGAAACCTGACCGGACCAACGCTATTGTACTTCCCCGGAGTGAGATGCACTCCGCATAGTAAAGTATTTGGTGTACGGATCGGAGTAAGCGCACACTCAGCCCCCCCTCCACTCTAGTTTTATCAGTCTCGAGGTAGCAAAGCACATCGGAGGCCACGCGCTTCGGCGTTCCCACTCATATTGTTCGCGATAGTATGTCATTGACAATGCAAGAACGATAGAGCGTAGCTTATTATAACGTCGCTGTTTGCCTCTAAATTGGCTTATAATGGGCGTTGTGGACTGAAGCATTACAAGCAGGCGGGATCCATTAAGAAAGCTTGAGCCAACGTAGTTTTGGTTGACTATTTACGATTAGATGCTTGGAACAAGCCAAGCTCTTTTATAAAAGAAAATATATAAGTTTATTAAATAAATGTTACAGGTCGATGCTATTTACAGTTTACTGGGTAGATCAAAATGTCTTTTTAACCAGATAAAAAGTTACGATCCTTGTCTCTATTTTCTTACAACGCACAAATTATCTAACATATGTGTAAACAAACAATTGAAAAACTTACTTCTTGAAAAGAGACCTCGTGTCTTGTTACAATTTTTGTTTCGGGAGTACTATTTTTCATCTCCTCTGTTACCTTAGACCAAGTCTCTCCATAGATTCCGCTTTCAGCATACTAAAACAAAAAAATAAAAGTGTGCATGAAAAGGTAGGTTCATAGTATAAAGGATGCATCATTCGTTTTATAAACAACAACAACAACAGGAAAAACAAAGTTGACCATTGTAGCAGGTTTGGTTTCCGATATTTGAGAAAGACGTTACGTGATTATTCTGATATTCAAACTTCCGTACTTTGTGAATGCCAACGAACATTCTGTGCTCACTAAAACAAAATTAATTTAAGTACGCTTATCAAATACGTGTACCTTTTCCTTTGTGTTTCATAAGAGAATATACACCCATGCTCTATTTACAAAAGAGCGGACTTTGCTTATAGGATGTGTAGAGCTGCGTTTCAGCACATACCACATTTGCTGGCCATGAAACGTATTGGCGTGCGCTGTGCCGCTTTATACTGCCACCGCTGTGGAATGACTTCTTGAACGACTCGGGTTACTCTATAAAGCGTCGCTTATCGGAAAACCATGATGGTTATACTCTGTCTATAGTCATGTCACCTATATGGACGTTTTGTGGCGAGTGCTGAACTAACTGATAGAAATGTATTTAATTTTTTTTTGTATTTTATAGCCGCTCGGGACTCACAGTGTCCCTATAGCTACGTACCACTCGTCGATCGGCAAATGTCATGGTCGTGCGTTCACACCGCAAGCCAAAGGAGGCGATCACGGCAGGGGACGGCCGCCTTCATTGGGTCAATTATCTACCTTTGTTCTATTTGGCATTCGGCCCGCGTTCAAGCAAGACCCTAACTGCACCTCCGCAGAGTTAGTGTATGGTACCATCGGGTTCAAATAAAATGTGAACAGTGACGGATCTTCGAGACCACTACCGGCGCAGCTTCCAAGCTTGGGTTGCGCTTGGCGAAGTTCAAACACATCGGAGTAGAGCGCTTCGAGGTGGTGCGTCCTACGCCGATGTGTTTGAACCTTGCCAAGCACAACCCAAGGTTGGAAGCTGCTCCAGTACTGAGTTCGATGTTCCGTCACTGTTCGCATTTCATTTTAACCCGATGGTACATCGTTTTGTTTGCCTATAGAGACTGCTTTGAAGCACTCGAGACATACGCATGTGTTTCATTAGAAATGTACTTCAAAAACTTGCGGCAAATCCACCATCAGATGCAACCACATTACCTCCGCTGTCAAAATTTCGACAGGACTTTGCCAGCCAAGCGCTCACAGCATGCACACATACTTTCCTGCGTAAGAAGGGCTTGAAGAAGAGTGTGACACCGTCTTACGAAGGAACTTTCAAAGTTCTATGACGTACTGCATAAACCATGACTCTCCATTTGTACAGTCGAACACAGCTTGTTGTTATAGAGCGTATGAAGCCACCCTCGATGAACGCCAACGATGTCGAGATTCGCCTGACTAAAACAGTTCAATATAGACCCCTTTCGAAAGTGTGCTTTATGTTGGAAGGTGCGGAATCCCTGGAAAATTGTGGTTACAGCAGACACCACTCAAGTTGGAAATTTGTTTTACGAATTTCCATTCATCACCGTGTTATGTAGTAGCAGACTTCAGTGGAGTTTGGTGCGCGTGATCGTCGTCATGACCAAGTAGCTAAGGTTAGCGGCAAAATGTAATTGCTTAATAGTGGCAATGTGACCATATGAATAATGCACGTGATATATAAGTGCCAACTTACATGATTGTGTTCACGTGACACCGATGCGACATGACACCCTAAAACTATAACGTCAGTATATTTAAATTTAATAAAAAAACGTTTCCCGCTAAGTTCAGCCCAAACTACTTATTTGCTAAGCTTAACGGGAATAATTCGTTAGGAAAATGAAGTGGGAAGTTTCTCTGCTACATTAAACAGAAAAAGATCCGTGCTAATTTGTTTTTACGTTACACCTCATAAACAATTTATGAGTGTTGTGCGATAACTTCCCAGGACTCTGAAACCAATAGTGGACATGTGGACTTTGTGACAAATTTTACTGGATATATAGGTCTGTGGTGAGTACGTGACCTGGTGCCGTCAGAAAACGTCAGGGATTACTTAACCAAAATGTAAGTGCTCCCTGTTTTAAACTGAATGGCAGGAGTCCTCCTTACACGGAGGACTCATATACAGAACAGACTCCGGTTCCATGAATTCAAATATATTTGCCAAAAGGGCATTTGCCGGACAATGTAGAGAAAGCGGGACAAAATATAAAATTAATTACAACAAATCATACCTTGGCACTCAGTCATACATGTATGGATAGGCAAGTAATACAGTTGTTTGTCTTCGTACGTGCCGCGACAGTGAACAGGATGATTGACGCACTGTCAAACGAAATTCCCCAAAGCGAACTATTGCTGCTCATCCTCGTTCATCGTTGCTAACTTTAGATGTATTTGATCAAAACAAGTTGAACGTGAAAATATCACGTCCTCTAGCGAGCCTGACATCATTTTTGGCACCGTGACCTCGTTAGCTTCCGATATCATAAATGAAGAACTAATCTCAAATTGATCATAAAATATTTTCCGTAAATACAGACAATTCGCTAGGGGTGAGGGTGTAATCATCGCAGTTAAAAAAAGCTATATCATGCTGCCAAATTGAACCTTCATCTGATCTTGTAGTGTTTAGGATCCAACTAAAATTGGATTTTCACTGTGCCTTAGAAGGTGTTTGTTATCGTCCACCCCATGTTATTCGCGCCGAATTCAGCATGTCGATTTACGATGTTATTGAAGCCATAACCAAAACGTTTCCAAATAATCCATGGTTTTTTCGCTAGCGATTTTAACTACCACGAAATAAACTCGTTGACGGCAATGCCTTTTCCTGACTGCGCAAGTTCTGGCTACCGCACAGAGAATTTTTTTTAATAGCGAGTGTGTATGGCCTTCACCAAATGATCCCCAAAGCAACATGACATGACGCTATACTAGATCTATTTGAAACCACTAATCCAGAATGTCTGACGTCTGTTAGCAGTATGGAGAGCATAAGCGATCACGCTCTTATTCATGTTGAAACGTCACAAAAACTGAACCGCTCAACCAATATTTCAGAGCAAATATTTTCTTTTCACGTGAAGACGTCGAAGGTATAACGCCAGCAATAAAGGATTTTGAGAAGTATTACATGTCATCTCACGGCGAACGATTCGGAAGTGAAAACCAAGTTCTCATCGAAAACACGTTCACGGAATTGCTTGAAATATTTGTTCCTAAAACATCCGTTCGGTCTGATAGCGCGTCTCCCTTGTTAGCAAAGAGTTAAAAACACATCATAAATAAAAATAAAAGGTTATTCGCAAACGCAAAGGGAACTGATAAGTTGTCTGCTTGGTCATCATACCGCTCATGTTCAAAACTGTGCAAATTCAAAGTAAAAAAATAGCAAAAGTAATATTTTTCCGTCACTTTACCAGATCTTCTTTCTACGGATCCCAATAGGTTCTGGAATATAGTTCGCCCAGAAGAAACAAAAAATAACCCTGCGTTTGTAAATCATCAATTAGAAATCCTTGGTGGTGACCAGGCTCAAAACTTATTAAGTTTAATCATTTTTAGCGTCTTTACCCACGAAATCTTTCCCCTCCCTTCCTACTGTCCGACTTATTAAGAAACACCTATACCTCCTATTTTATTCAGTTTTGAGTTTTGATAGAATCAAGGCAATCGAAAACTTGTCCTCTGATAGCATCCCTGGAATTGACAGTATATCTGCCAAGTTTATAAAACTGACAAAGCACTCAGCATTAAATATACTTGCCGCTTTTTACCTGCCAAGTCTGAGTTCTGGTGACATACCTGCTGATTGGCGCTTCGCAAAAGTTAAACACATCTTCAAATCAGCCGATAAATCAGATCCACCTAACTGCACACCTATTTCGCTCACTCGTGTTCCCAATAAGCTCATGGAACATGGTCTTTGTACTGATATTATCTCATACCTTGATTAATGCAACCTTTTTCACCAACCAACATGGTTTTAGAGAATAGGATTCATGCGACAGTCAATTATTTGAGTTTGACACAGATCTCCATTTCAATTGCCAATCATCGGTACAAACAGATGTCACATTTATAGACTTTTCCAAGCCATTCAAAACCGCTCCTCACCAGAGGCTGCTTTTGAAATTATCTCTTATTCAGGATGATTCGTTAGTCATCAGCTGGATAGACGTGTTTTAACGAACAGACAGTAGTTGGTCTCGGTTAACAATTCTTTATCACTATCAGTCAGTCCCCGTAACTTCAGGTGACCCCCTAGGCAGCTTTTTTGGTCTACTCCTTTTTTACTATATATGAATGATCTTCCATCTTGAATTAAATCAACTATTCGATTATTTGCTGACGACTGTGTTATTTATGGAAACATGTATAGTCCCTTTACGATAAAGAAAGAGGGACATTTAAGACAAACAGACAAGACAGGCTTTCAACTTTCAACAAAACGTTTACTGGCTCGACTTCGCCTCCTGAAGCTCGATGGGGTGCGTCCGGGAGGTGGAGAGGGAGGATGGTGGGTGAGAGAAGCGCGAGCCAGCTCGCAGCTCAGCGTGCATGGCGGAAGGGGGGTGTGGTGAGTGTCAATCGACACGTCGCCGTTAAGCGCAGCCCCCGAGTGCGGGCGGTGCTTTCTTGGGGAGAGAAGGGAGGAGGGGGGGGGAGCAAAGGCGCGGAGAAGGGGAGGAGGAGAAGATGTGCCGACGATGCTCTCTTGGGGAAGGACGGGAAGAGGGGGGGGGGGGGGGAAGCGCTGAGACGAGAAGAAGAAAATACGGAATTTAGACTTTTTATGTCTTTGGAGGAACGCTCTCGCCCCGCAGGAAGCGAATCTCCCGATCGGAAAGAGAAAGGGATGGGCTGGACAGGTTGGAGACTGAAGATTTGATATGTAGAGACTCAAGGATTTCCCTGCCGAATCGGGATTTGTGCCCGCCGAGAATTTTGGTTTTCGAGAAGTCGGGGGTGCAGGAGGGGCAGTTTTTTGCGTGAGCCACGACTGGATGGAAGGAGTCCGGAGAGGGAGACGAGATCTCCTTGGCGTGCTCCCGGAGACGGTCATTCACGCAGCGCCCCGTCTGGCCAATGTACTCGGCCCCGCACACAAGAGGAATACTATACACCTTTTCCCTAGTGCAGGGCCGGAAGCACTGCGCGTGTTTTTTTGTGCATGTGGGTGGGGGCTCTGGGTTGGTCACTCGCTTGCACATGCCTCCCAATTTAAATTTGCATGTGAAAAGAACTCTGGTGCCGAATCGATGTGCAAGCGCGCGGAGTCGGTGTGCCGTGTTGTGGGAGTAAGGGATGCACGCGGGGCGGGCAGACCGGGTCCCGCAGGGAGCCTCCTTTGGGCGGCTCCTCGACACTAGGATGAGTTTCTTGCTGATGTTATCTAAAAGGTCCGCCGGGTAGCCCGCCCTCCGGACCCTGGTGGCCTGCAGTGACAGGCTCCCTCTGATGTTGTGATCGCAGGACTTTTTGCAAGAGGAGGAAAGGAGAGACTGGACAATTCCAGACTTAACGGTTTTTGAATGATGGCTAGAGAAGGGGAGGACAGGTTTCTGGGAACGCTGTTGAAAAGACCAGCATAGACCATGAGACGAGTGGGTCAGTCGAAGATCGAGGAATTGAAGGCCCTCCTGAGTAGGGTCTTCCCTTTTGAAGGTGAGGCCACTGGCGTTAGATTTGAATGCCTGAAGAATGGAAACATCTGAGCTGGAGACAGGATGATGAACCAGATAGTCGTCAACGTACCGAAAGATCCTACATTCATTACCCGTGCGAGCAAGATGCTTCTGCACCGCGCGATCCACAAAAAAGAGATAAATCTCACTGAGGATCGGCGCGAGGCAGGAACCGATACACACACCCAATTTCTGAATGAAAACCCTTCCCTCGTGCTCAACCAGAGTGGATCCCAGGTAGAGCCGTTGTAGATCGAGGAAGCCTCCGACCGGGATTCCGGACGCGTTTTGAAACCTCGTCAATCCATGTAGGTCAATTGCCTCAGAAACAGAGCTTAGAAGAATTTTGAGGTCGAGATTGTAATACATGTCCTCGACATCCAGCGAGAACATGTTCTGGTCCATATTGGAGTGCAAAGGTCGAATGAAATCAATCACCTCAAGGGAGCCCTTAACGCGGAAGGGGTGGGGAAGATCGATAGAAGAAAGGTGCTTTTGTAGGAAGAGGGCGAGAGGTTTCTGCCAGCATCCCCCCTCAGAGATTATGCTTCGAAGGGGAATGTCTGGCTTGTGCGTTTTTGCAGTGAAGAAGATGGAAAGGTACTGTTTTGACGGGGCAGAGACTAGCGTTTTTAAGGAAGGGAGGCTAAGAGTATCACATACAGATTTGACTTCGGACCGGAGTGCTCCTGATGGGCGTTTCTTTAGGGGAACAAAGTTATTTTTAGTGCCTCAGCCACTTTCTCTCCGAATTTGTCTCTGTGATCGACAGGACTTCGTCGGGGCGGCGGCTGGTGTGGTTTGCCATCACGGTGCTGCGAGTGCACCGGTGCGATGGGAGGTGACTTGCGTCGTGGAGGAGCTCCGCCGATCAGATCTGGTGCTCTTGGAGGCGGACAAGGTGGGCCGATTCGTCATAATGAACGGAGACAAATTCGGAGAGAAAGTGGCTGAGGCACTAAAAAAGAACTTTGTCCCGATGCAGAACAAAACAAACCGAGCAAAAAGAACGGTAGGCTAAAGAGTCATTTAAAACACATAATGTCCACAGTCCTATCGAGCGTAGTATGGCTTCATGCGTACGACGTGGACGACTTCTGGTCGTGGAGGGCGGCGTGATGAAGTCCGTGTTCCGTCGGGCATCACCTCGTAGTTCAGATCTCCAAGTCGACGAAGTACCTTGTAGGGTCCAAAGTACCGTTTTAGGAGTTTTTCGCTGAGACCGCGTCGTCGTATCGGGGTCCAAACCCACACACGGTCTCCAGGCTTGAAGTGGACGTCCCGACGACGAAGGTTGTACCGGGTAGCGTCGACACGTTGTTGATCTTCAATTCGGAGTCGGGCGAGCTGGCGAACTTCTTCGGCTCGTTGAGCAACCACTTGGGCGTCGGGGCTTCCATCGTCAGCTGGTTCGTGGGGTAGCATCGCGTCGAGCATGGTCGTTACTTTCCTGCCATGCACCAGTTGAAAGGGTGTCACCCCGGTCGTCTCTTGCACGGCCGTGTTGTAGGCAAATGTGACGTACGGCAACACCTCGTCCCATGTCCTGTGCTCCACGTCGACGTACATGGAGATCATGTCGGCGATGGTCTTGTTGAGTCTTTCTGTCAGCCCGTTGGTCTGCGGGTGGTACGCCGTGGTGCGACGAGGGCTGGTGTGGCTGAGACGAAGGACTTCCTGTGTCAGCTGGGCCATGAACGAGGATCCACGGTCTGAGATCAAGACTTCGGGGGCGCCGTGCCGGAGGACAATGGACTCGATGAAAAACTTGGCGACTTCAACAGCCGTTCCTGATCGAAGGGCTTTTGTCTCGGCGTACCGTGTGAGATAATCGGTTGCGACGATTATCCATCGGTTCCCTTGCGTCGATGGTGGGAATGGCCCAAGTAAGTCCATTCCAATTTGCTGGAACGGGGCAGATGGCGGCGCAATAGGCTGAAGAAGTCCTGCCGGTCTCGTCGGTGGTTTTTTTCGTCGTTGACACTCGTGGCAAGATCGGGTGTAGTGGTGCACTGTCTTCGCGAGCTTGGGCCAGTAGTATTTTTCAGCGTATCCTGGCGAGAGTTCTGCTGTAGCCAAGGTGTCCTGCCGTCGGGTCATCGTGGCAGGCTTGAAAAATTTCTTCTCGAAGACTGGAAGGGACCACCAACAGCCACGCCGTGTTGTTGTCGCTGAAGTTCTCCTTGTAGAGCACACCTCGTCTGAGGGAGAAGGTTGGCAGTGTTCGTACAAAACTGTGGGGAACGGCACTTCCTTGTCCCTCTAGGTGCTCGATGAGTGCTTGCAGCTCAGGGTCATCTCGTTGAAGTGCTGCCATGTCGCTGACATCCAGAGCGCCAAGGAAACACTCATCGTCGTCCTCTTTGGTGCAGGCAGGAGCGGCCTCGACTGGGGCCCTTGACAGGCAGTCGGCGTCATTGTGCTTCCGGCCGGACTTGTACACCACGGTCATGTCGAACTCCTGCAGTCGTAGGCTCCACCGGGCGAGGCGTCCAGAGGGGTCCTTCAGATTCGCCAGCCAGCAGAGCGAGTGGTGGTCTGCTGACCACGCGAAAAGGACTTCCATACAAATATGGGCGAAACTTTGTTGTTGCCCAGACGACAGCGAGGCACTCCTTTTCACTAGTTGAATAGTTCCTCTCCGCGTTAGACAGCGTCCTACTTGCGTATGCGATGACTCGCTCTGCGCCGTCCTGCATTTGGACTAGTACCGCACCCAGCCCGGTGTTAGTGGCGACAGTGTGGCATCTCGGTTTCAGCAAACTGGTCGAAATGGCCAAGAACCGGGGGCGTCTGGAGTCTTCGTTTGAGCTCGTCGAATGACCTCTGGTGTTCTTCTGTCCACTCGAACTTTACGGCGTCCTTCGTGAGGTTCGTCAGCGGTGCGGACAGCTTGGCGAAGTCTCGAACAAAGCGCCTGTAGTAGGCACAGAGTCCGAGAAATCTTCTCACAGCCTTCTTGTCAGCCGGCGGCGTAAATGCAGCTACGGCGCGGGTCTTCTCGGGGTCAGGTAGAACGCCTTTGTTGTTCACGACGTGGCCAAGGAACTTTAGTTCCCCATAGGCGAACCGACACTTTGTTGGCTTGAGTGACAGGCCGGCGGTCTTGATGGCTTGAAGCACGGCTCGAAGTCGTCTGAGGTGTTCGTCGAAATCTCGTGAGAATACCACGACATCGTCCAGGTAGACGAGGCAGCTCTGCCATTTCAGACCTGCCAGCACGGTGTCCCTGACGCGCTGGAAGGTGGCTGGTGCTGTACAAAGTCCGAACGGCATCACTTTGAATTCGTACAGTCCGTCGGGAGTGACGAAGGCAGTTTTCTCCCGGTCACGTTCGTCGACTTCAATCTGCCAGTAACCACTCTTCAAGTCCATCGACGAAAAATATCGGGAGTGGCGCAATCGGTCTAACGTATCGTCGATGCGGGGGAGCGGATAGACGTCCTTCTTCGTCACAGCGTTCAGTCGACGATAGTCCACGCAGAACCGCAGGGTTCCGTCCTTCTTCTTTACAAGTACGACCGGGGACGCCCATGGACTTCTTGAGGGTTGAATGATGTCGTCGTCGAGCATCTCCTGGACTTGATCTTGAATCACTTTCCTTTCCTTTAAGGAGACTCGATACGGCGACTGGTGGACAGGGAGTGCGTCGTCGTCGGTAATAATGCGATGTTTCGCCATTGGTGTTTGACGAACTTTCGATGTCGTGGCAAAACAGTCACTGTATTCGGCGAGGAGATCAACCAGTTGCCGGCGCTTCGGAGCTGGGAGCTCGGGGTCGATGTCGAGCGGCGGCGGTGTCGTGCTCTCCTGCTGTGACGACGAGGTTTCTTCGGAGATTGCGGTGACCACGGCTGGCGCCTGAAGCTCCTCGACGTAGCCCACGGTGGTACCCTTCGTTAGGTGCTGCGGCTCCTCTCGAAAGTTTGTCACGAGAACAGTTGTACGTCCTTCTTGGAGATCCGTTACGCCTCATGCGACGCCAATTCCTTTCTCAAGAAGCAGTTGGACGCTGCCTTCCAGAAGAGCTTCACTGTGCATGACTGCGTCGGTTATGACGGTGACGAAAACACTTGACCGCGGCGGCAGGTTCACATGGTCGGCTATAACTCGAATCGCGGATGACGTCGTGTTGGCATCCACCGGTGGCAGAACAGGCTTTCGCAGTGTCAACTGGTTTGCCCCGAGGTCGATGACGGCGCCATACTCGCAGAGAAAGTCCATTCCGAGGATAACGTCCCTCGAACAGTCTTGCAGAACGACAAACTTGACAGGGCACGTCTCACCGTGGATCTCGACGCGAGCAGTGCATCTCCCGACTGGTGTGATGAGGTGTCCTCCGGCGGTTCTTATTTGTAGTCCATCCCACGGCGGCATGACTTTTCGAAGGCGGCGGGAGAGCCTCCCACTCAAGACTGAGTAGTCTGCTCCGGTGTCCACGAGTGCTGATGCGTCGTGGCCGTCGATGACGACGTTTAGGTTATTGGACACCGTTGCAGGGGCGTCGTTTCGGTCTTTGGTAGCGTTCGAGTGGGGGCCCTCCGACGTTCGTGGAGGATCTTGGCGTCGGTCGTCTTCGGCAACTCCACCTCCAGGGGTTGCCGCGCCTATTTTCCCCGGCGAGGAGCGAGGGGCGACAGGCTTTCACGTCGGGGTCGGTGCATCGGCGATGCTGGACGTCGTGGCGAAGGCCACCGGAACTCTCGGCGGGACGCAGGCTCGGGGGACTGAGGTCGTCGCAGGTAATCGTCGATCTCCCGAGGGCGTTCACCATAACGGGGTCGCGGGTCGTTCGGGTGGAACCCGCGCAGCCCGAGTCGACGGGATGGGCATCGGCGGTAGGTGTGGTCTGCTTCCCCGCAGTGGAAGCACAGAGGGCGTCGGTCGGGCGTTCGACACACATCGGTCTTCCGGGGTGCACGGGGCTCATGGCTGGCGTACTGGAGCTGGTCGTCGCGGCGTCGGTCGTGCTGCGGCGCAGGAGACTGACGTCGGGGCTGCGCGACATAGGCGCGAGGAGGAGGCGGTGGCCGTCGCGCCACTGCGGCGTAAGTTAGCGCGGGTTCTTCGGGGACTGCTGCGCTGATGGGAGCCTCTGGTTGAATGGCTCTCTGCACCTCTTCCCGCACGACCTCAGCGATGGAGAGCGAAGCTGGTCGGTCAGCGGCGGGTAGCAGCTTTCGCAGCTCCTCCCGGACGACGTCGCGAATGATCTCGCGAATGCCTGGGATGCTGGAGCCAAGGTCGCCGCTAGACGGCCGGAGGGCAGCGAGGCTGGGTAGTCGCTGAAAGTGACTGGATCGGGCTTGCAGGGCACGCTCGATGTTTGTTGCCTCGATGACAAAATCTTGGACTGTTGTCGGAGGGCTACGGACCAGGCCGCCGAAGATGTCGTCTCTGACGCCCCGCATGAGGATTCGCAGCTTCTTTTCATCTGTGGCCCGAGGGTCGGCGGGGGAGCACAGGCGCAGAACGTCTTCCACGAAGCCGGTGATGGTCTCGTTGGGGCCATGGGTTCTGATTCGCAGTAGATCCTCGGCTCTCTTTCGGCGGTTGTGGTTGATAAAGGTGCCCTTCAGCTGGCTCTTGAACATGTCCCACGATGCCAAAGAGGATTCGTGATTTTCGAACCAGTGCTTGGCGGTCCCCTCAAGTGAAAAATACACGTTGTGCAGGCGTTGCTCATCTGTCCAGCCATTGTGGCGGGCAACGCGTTCGTACTGGTCGATCCAGTCTTCCACATCCTCGTGGGCTTCGCCGTGAAAGGGCGTCGGAGTCCGGGGGTGACGGGCATGATGACGACGGGTGCGGTGGACATGGTGGGTATTTTCTTCCTCCGGTTCTCTGGCAAGAGACCCAATTCGGGGGACTGACCTCTGGTCCTACGGCTCCTTCGGGCTTCGGCGTCTTCGGCGAAGGGTAGTCTTCCGGGGCTGAGCACCTCACTCGGGCGGAGTGTCTTCGTAGGGGTACGCTTTACGGGCATAGGATGGTACCCCGCACCTCCACCAAAATGTCACGGAGGACAAGTGATGAGGCGGCGAATAACTGACGAAACTAAACGTTTAATGGGGCGAACTTGTGCCCAAAAATGAAGAAGAAAACAGAAGATAACAATAGAGCGTCGCGGGCGTCGAAGTCGGCGTAAGCGCAGAGTCGAACGCTGGGGCGAGACTGACTCCAGCTTGCCACGCGGAGCCGCTTTTGTACACGCGTGGGCGTAGAAGGTCCGGTGCGTAGAACATTCTAACCTCGAATCAGCAAGACGGTTCTCGAATTTACCAGAACGTCAGATTACAGTGTCAACAAAAATGTGTAGCCGCGGCCAGGAATCGAACCCTGGCTTATCGCGTGGGAGACAAGCGCGATAACTGTTCGGCCACGCGCGCGCTGCCTACTTGGCAAGTTGCGCGCGCGGCAGTATTCCTCTTGTGTGCGGGGCCGAGTACATTGGCCAGACGGGGCGCTGCGTGAATGACCGTCTCCGGGAGCACGCCAAGGAGATCTCGTCTCCCTCTCCGGACTCCTTCCATCCAGTCGTGGCTCACGCAAAAAACTGCCCCTCCTGCACCCCCGACTTCTCGAAAACCAAAATTCTCGGAGGGCACAAATCCCGATTCGGCAGGGAAATCCTTGAGTCTCTACATATCAAATCTTCAGTCTCCAACCTGTCCAGCCCATCCCTTTCTCTTTCCGATCGGGAGATTCGCTTCCTGCGGGGCGAGAGCGTTCCTCCAAAGACATAAAAAGTCTAAATTCCGTATTTTCTTCTTCTCGTCTCAGCGCTTCCCCCCCCCCCCTCTTCCCGTCCTTCCCCAAGAGAGCATCGTCGGCACATCTTCTCCTCCTCCCCTTCTCCGCGCCTTTGCCCCCCCCCCTCCTCCCTTCTCTCCCAAAGAAAGCACCGCCCGCACTCGGGGCTGCGCTTAACGGCGACGTGTCGATTGACACTCACCAGACCCCCCTTCCGCCTTGCACGCTTAGCTGCGAGCTGGCACGCGCTTCTCTCACCCATCATCCTCCCTCTCCACCTCCCGGACGCCCCCCCGTCGAGCGTCAGGAGGCGAAGTCGAGCCAGTAAACGTTTTGTTGAAAGTTGAAAGCCTGTCTTGTCTGTTGGACTTAAACGTCCCTCTTTCTTTATCGTAAATTAATAACCAACACGCTCAACCATCTGCATGTATAGTCCCATAGACCATCACATCGTTCAAAATGACCTCGACGCTATAAGTGCCTGGTGCTTACAATGGCAGACGAAAATTAACCCGAAAAAATGTAAGCTAATGAACATTGCCACGATCTCATACAAATCCTTCATCCAATATTCATTACTGAAGCAGCAACTAGAATCGGTACCATTATACAAATACCCTTGTGTTCATTTCTTTAAACATTATCATGGAATCGACATATTGATAGCGTAGTCAACACCTCACTAAAATCAATAGGTTTTTTAAGGCGAAACCTATATCTGGCTCCCATAGCAACTAAAGTACTGTTTTATAGAACAATAATTCGACATAAACTAGAACATGCAAGCATTATCTGGCATCCCCACCAAGATTACCTGACTTCTAAATTAGAGTCTGTCCAAAAGAAGGCTGCCCGGTTTATATTGAACAATATCCCGCCTGAAAGTAGTGTCTTCGCTTTCAAATTCAGTCTTAGTCTTCCTTTATAATATAACTGGCGGAAAATCAACCGAATGTGTTTTTTCCATGCGATGTACTACAGACACGCATACTTCGGAAACACTTATTGTCTTATGACCGTCATATTTCTCCTTGAACCGACAATGTATGTAAAGTTCAGCAATTCGTTCTCATACTAATCCTTATTTTATTTTCTCCTTTCATACTGCCAATTACAGAAAAAATAAATTGCCAGATCAGATGGTTTCTAACATAAATCATGAGTCATTTAAAAAAATGTGCAAGCGCCTGCGTCCCAAGTAGAACGAGTATAATTCTCTATGCTTTATTTTTCTTATTCCCTTTTTGTGTTCAGTTGAAAATGAGTTCTCTGTAATGTGTTAAGTTGATTTCCCAACTTTTTCTTTGTCAATTACATATGGTGGTATCATGTTGTTATGTATGTACTTTACCGCCCACGCCCCTCATGTAATGCGTCTTTAAGACACACCTTTGAGGTAGATAAATAAAATGAAATGAAGTAAGAGATACAAATTTATAACAATATGTCACCTTTCCCTTGTACGATAAGTCTGGTGAAATTCCAAAGAGAGCTTCTCGATTAATCTTGTTACATTTTTCGTCCTCTTTATAGCAAAGAAAAAAATTCTTGTCCACCTTCAAAATACGGCACTCATCGTTCGCAGAATGTGCCAGAAATGCATAATCTAGGAAGGACAAAGATGTCTAGATTAGTGACAGCAAGCAATTCAATTTGAACATCAATATTTTTTTGTAGTTCGATTTAATTTTATACACGCGTTACGATCGTTCATGCAAAACCTAATAACGCCTGCAACTACTAGGCTCGATAGCTTTAATATGCTCAGTTATTTCTTGTAACCACTAGGGCATTTTACAAAACAACAATCTACATAAATATACTTTGATTGGTAAAAGTAATCCTAACGAAGAAAATGTAGCGAGCAGTACTCTATATTGGATTTCTACCAGGAATAGCGACATGCTGGGGAAATAAATGAAAAACAATGAATAATAAAATCACTAAGCATTTCTTTTGTAGACAATTTGGGAGGCAGGGGCAGTCGAGTAAATTTGCGAGTTCAAGGAACCAACAAAGGAGCTCTGGGGAACAGCTGGGTACCTAGGTACTCAGTTTGAAAAGCCAATTTTTAGGCAAAATGCCTCAATATGTACATGGCTGTGTATATGGTGTTCTAGCGGCCTACGAGTTAATAAAATTGGGTCCGTGAAATTGGGGTTGGTTGGAGGTATCCCTTACAATATCGTTCAACTATGTAGACAGACTTCGGTCAAATTATAACACTCATTTCTAGGAATTCAGTGTCAACCAGTGTTGTACACGTTTCTAAAGAAAAGGAACGAAGGATCGTTCCTCGTTCCTTCTGAATTGGTATAACTCGTTCCCGTTACAAGTTTTATATGTGAAAAAGGTACTCGTTCTCTTTACAGTTAAAAGAAAATGGAGCGTATTGTTACTTATACGTTACATTTGTATTTTGCTGATTGCCATAATCAATTAAATCGAGGAAAGTTATTTTCTCCATATATCCCATTAAATGGGAACATACAATTTTGAATGCGTTGATGGAAGTGCAGCAGGAGAAGAAAACCAGTGGAAGCAGGGTTTTATTTGTTGATATATTCATCTTTAAAAATCTCAGCTTTTAACCATATCCATGTTTGCGATGAGCGATTCAGACGAGACAAATATACTGTTAGCCCCACATTGCACGAGCGTTTTACAACAACCGCATACGTTTCAATCTAACAAAGTCCCTTGTTTGAACTTAACAACACTTGCTTCTCGATGTTGCTGTTTGTAAGACGAGCAAGTGAAGATGAGGGTAGGGCTTTGGCAAAGGTCACTCTTGAAAACTACAAGTCCTTCTTTGTGAAGCTTGGATTCGCTGTTCCGTTTGAAGGTGGGGGACAAGGGGAGAATGAATAAAGGTTAATATTTGTGTATCTTTTAAGTGACCAATATTCGGTACACGAGGGTGTGTTCGATGCCTGGTAACCTAATGTTTTGTTGTAACTGTTGTGGGATTTTACAATTAACCCCTGATCCTCATTGAGGTAATTACCCACTCCGTAGTCCGCTCTTTGCGCGGCTGCGGCCGGGTTCGTCCATTGACTGCCTCTTTGGGGCACCGGTGGACGAGAGACAACACTAACACAGTGAGTCCGTATTCGACGTGTTAATTGACTAAATGCCAACATGCTTCGCTCTTATACATGAAAAGTCTGGGCGCTGGCTCAATTGCCAGTATCACCCGGTCGGTTTCCCGCGCTGCCACAATAGACAGATGCACGGGAAATTGGAGGCCCACAAAGAAAAACCGAGCTCCGTAGAGCCAGGGCTTCCGCCGACGAGAGCCCCCGGCCCTCCTTCGGGGCCGGCTTATGTCGCCTCGGAGATATGGACGAGCCCGGGGAGGCCGCTAGCACTCACGTCCATTATAACTCTCAAGAGTGTGCCAAAGGCAACATTCACCCAAAGTGGGCAAGGGAGAACCGGCCCCTTCGCGGAATTCGGCCTCGTGGTTCCTTGTATCCGGGAGGCCGACGCCATTAATGACGACGACTCCCACGGCCTGCTCGAAGCTAGACGTAGATAGGGATATAGGGAACCCCATGGTTCCCACACTGCAGGTCTCTTTGTGGAAGTTCAGTGATATCTGTACTCGGCCTTATATTTCTGGGTGTATGAGGATTCGTGGAAGCAAAGAAAGTGGCTGTTCGAACCGTCCCTCTTTCAGTGTATTTTCCTTCGACTAAAAGTTTTGCTTTTTGAACCACAGTCTCGGGCTCCGTAAAAGGAAGCGATGTCCGCTAGCTCTCCTGCACCCGACTGTTACCAAGCGAGAACTAAACAAAATAAACCCTACGTTTAATAACCAAAACGTTTACAAAATCCTTTTTTTCGTAAAGATATTGTTTTTATACTTTTAAAATTTTAGCTTAAAAATAAAATAAAAATTACCTCACTGGACCGAAAAAAAAGGAACACCGTTTTTTTTTCCTTTCAGTAAAAATGTAACGAGTTCCCGTTCCAGTTGCACCGATGCAAAATGAAATGGCGGCGTTCCTTCGTTCCTCCTAAAAGGTAGGCGTTCGAGGACCGCCGTTCCTCGGAACGTCCTTCTGCACAACACTGGTGTCAGCCTCAAAAACATACTGTACATTAAACTTAATAATAAAAAAGTAGTTCCTAAAACAACCATTTATGGCAGTTATTTTCGCATAAAATGTTCGCTTCTCTGCTAAGCCCGCAGAGAAGGCACTGTCAACACAATGCTCATTTACGTGCATGGTGCTGAATATCGCAAACAGCGTCCCCCTAGACGTCTAATAACATCTCCCCCTCTAATCATAAAAATAATGTTTTGTATATATCCCCATTTAGAATACTGTTCGAGGTCGCACTACGCGTTTCCAGCTACCTATGGTAGGGTAGCGAGACAAGAAACGTTCACTACCGCAAGTGACCTTCTGACTTGCGAGGTACATCCGTTCGCAGACCAAGAACGTGCCCTACCTACTGCAGTACTTGTTATACCAACCAAACTGAAGTTTTCAATGGCGGTTCGCCTCTTCTATTATAAATTTAAGACGCTTTCGAAATATGCTTGCGTCTTAAATCGGATCTGTTATTTAAAAAATAACCTCTAAGCTATTATAGACGCTAATTTAGGATAATTTTGAATCATTTCTTTTTCACATCAGATGAATAAAATTGCAAAATGTTATTTACCGTAATTGAAATCCATGACAACTGAGACACGGCCATTTATTCCGGTAGCTTCCTTCAAAATAAGTCCTTTCTTGTCTTCTTCAGATGGCCTCATGTCAACTCTCACAAGCGTAAGGTTGTCCGAATACCAAAACTGAAATAAAGCAACGGCAAAGTTAAAAAAAAATATACAAAATAAAAAGGTTGATTTTTGTAGTCATAAAAAATATAAAAAAATACTTGTGTAGCTTCTAAGTTTATGTTCGGCCCTAATTAAAGGGTGCCTCGTTATAATTATTTAATTATAATCGTTTTGGATTACAATACCATTTGTACATTTGTGCATTTGCACGAAATTATGCTTTTTTATTTAGATTTAAAAACTCTAAAAACGTAAATAATATTTTATGTGGTTTTAAACACCTATAGAGCCAATCGATTAAAAGCTGACTCGTAAATACGAAAGATTTAAAGGAAGAGAGGGGTGTTTTGTCATACAAGAACTCCATGAAAGTCCGGAAATATAAAATAATTTTTTAATTAAATTGCTTTTAGCTGATGTTTGTGTGGTATTATAGGGTCAGGAACCCGTCATATTGTGTAGCAGCTTTTTTTCTCGGTCTCCCTTTTTATAATTTGATGGCAAATAATGTCATTGTATTGTATTGCAATCTTAAACCATGTTTAAATTTTTGCCATCGCAAGAACTAGGACAAGAGCATAAAAATAAGTTGATATACCAACTAGACTGAGTCTGTAGAGCAGTCGAGACTTCTGGGCCAAGAACTTTCTCTAACCCTCGGCCGGCGTAGTTTTTTCGGGTATTTTTGTTGAGTTTCGAACCTTATAGCATTTTCAAAAACACGGATTTTATGTAATTTCATTTCTTTGCCTCAAAGGCTTCTGTCGATATATTACATGAAGGGGATACATTAAAAATGAAAAAAAAAGTCATGAGGGTAGCAAATATAGAAACAAAAACAAACAAAAGCCAGGAACGAACAATTCATATCACAATTCAACAATGACAAACTACAAAAACTCGAACTCAAAATGAATATGCTGAGATTTCATAGATGCAACAATACAACAATGAACATAGTGCTAGAGTTAAAGTTGAACGTCCAAGTTGTGATTGACGTTAGGATAAACAAAGAAGTTAACTAAACAAATCTACGCAGCTCTGCCTAAATTAAATAGGATAGGGTAGAGATACCACGCGTGCGGGGAGTCTGTTCTAATATTTTACACATAATGGTAGTGGAGAGAACAGTAACAAGTTAGTACTTGATTTTTTCGGTTCAAATTTGAATGGGGGATCACGCCTGGGAGATAAGAACCCTGTAGGGATACAGAAAATAAGATGCCCGAAAAAAGTGTTACGCTGTATTAAATTTAATGGAAAAAGTATAAGCGAGAACTGTTACGTCGAATTTCTAAAGAGGTTAAAATTTAAGGTTTCTCTTCAGGTTTGAGACACTTATTAGGGGAGCGTATTCGCGGCAGGTGGAAAGTGCGGTCTTGTTTTGTAAAGCATTTCATTTTAGGGTTAAATAATTTCGGTTAGGGTTCCATATCATGCTGGCATACTTGAGTTTCAGAAGGATAATTGACTCAGCGAAGTAAGAGCGAAACGACAGGCAAGCTGGTGAACAAGTTCCATTACAAACCTCTCCTCTCGGGTTCGTAATGCAAATATTTGACCTGTCAGCAAGAACATAAGTTTTCTAAAAATCAAAATGAATGCTCAGGTAAAAACAAATCAATCCTAGTTTGATAGACGCATTAATGACCCTACTATCATATGCGGGTTTCAGGACAAATTGCGGCTGAAATTATAATTCCTAAGTACTTATATGATATTACACTTTCAAGTACTTGGTTTAAAAGGAAGTGCTGAAAACGTGATGTTCTTTTCTTATATGTAACTGCTAATGTGAGGCATTTACTCGAGTTAGTTTTTATTTGCCACGCAACGCACCATTCGCTGATTTTATTAAGATAATTTTAAAGATGACATGATGGGCTGGAGATTAAATTTTCCAGAAAAGTACGTGCAGAAATGTCAGCGAAGTGACAAAATGGTAGATTTAATGTTTGATGGGAGGTTGATAATAACATTAATAATAATAATATATATATATATATATTAGAGCTTGGCGTCGATTAAAAATAGCAACCAGATTAATCGCCACCCTTTAAGCAATTAATTAATCGTTTAATCGGTCTCGTTCATTTCTACGCATAATTAAAAAAAATCCAAATTACATTTTTGCTTACTTTTGATAAACGGCGCAATATACAATTTTGATTATGATTCAACCTCGATGTGTAGTTAAGAACAGTTCAAAGATACTGACACTCACATATGCTGCAGACACTCACACTCTAGCTGCATGAAGCAATGAGGTTCGTTGATATTCTCCCACAAGGGCGACCTCCTTTGATTGTTTACAATAGTCTCTACTGCGCTAAATGGACACTCGTGCGGCGTTAAAATAGCAAAGATATGCCTAACCTTCTGCAGGAGTGATAAATCTTGCCCCTACAGTTTAGTTTAGGTTAAAAGCTCATCTAAAATTTGCCCTTCAAAGAGGGGTTTTAGTCCACGTCTGCGCGGTTAAATCGTTTAATATTTACTTTCTCCTGATTCGTAAATATTTTACCGATTAACCGATTAAAAAATTAATCGCGATTAAATCAGTAAGCATTTCATCGTTAGGTTAATCGATAGATTACCCAGCCCTACTTTTTAAGCTTGGAAGCATTTTTCAGGGCTTCGTAACTGCTCTTAGTGCTCTAAAGTTTGAGAATAACTGGCCTGGTGGATTCTGCCGTCTTCTGACTACCAAGAGTTTGAGTGACGTTTTTTTCTAATTTTTTTATGGAGTTCGAAACTATATTCTTCGTATAATCCCAATTATTGTTATCTCCTTCCGGCAAGCCTCTTATTATCAGGTTATCCCTTCGCATTCGATTGTTCATGTCGTCTAGGCTTTCAAAAAGCACAGTCAAGTGGCCGTGCACCGCCGCAGGCACGCTGTACAAAGGCAATAGTTATGCCAAGAGTGGCCGGAGTTTCCTTGTCGTTGGTGATTTCGTTGATCTTTGATTTTAAGTTAGCGACAAGTACGTAACTTCAGGCCATCAATTCGGCAATTGATCGCGTCAAGTTCCTTTGAATTCCTGCGGGTAAAGAGCAGAGCTCGTTGTTAATACCTCGATTATTTGCTGCAGCTTATACAGAGTGTTTCACGAAAGATGGACAAATTCGATATTACGAAAAATACGCATCGCACCGCAAAAAAAAAAGCTTTTTTCGGTTTGGTCCTAGGCCAGCGGCCTATTTAGGAAAATTAGTAAAGTTCGGGAAAATTAAGTTGATAATTATTTTCGCGTAATTATTTTTTTAAATATTGAGTTTAAAGTGCACAGTTTCAATTAAAATCTTGCTGAGCATCATCGAAGAACAGTAAACCAACAAATTGCAGAACGATAAAACTCACAAGCGGTATTTTACGGCTTTTCGAAAAAACAGCACAAATTCGACGGGTTTTTAGGTTTCGGTTTGCAATCGGAGCGCTTCTCGGTACCGACGGCACCGCACCCCGTGGAGAAATAGTGCAACCAGCCTCTGCTGCGTTGCGCGAGGACAGCGCAGGAGAGGTTGGTTGCACTATTTCTCCACGGGGTGCGGGGCCGTCCGTGACTAGAAGCGTTTCGATTCCAAACCGGAAACTAAAAACCCGCTGAATTTCTGCTGTTTTTCAGAAAGCCGTAAACTACGGCGCGTGCTTTCTATCGTTCTGCAATTTTTTTTTTTATTTAGTGTTTTTCAATGATGCTCCGCAAGTTTCCAAATGAAACCATGCCCTTAAACTTAATATTTAAAAAATAATTACGCGAAAATAATTAGCAACTTAAATATCCAAAACTTTAATAATTTTCCTAAATAGGTCCCAAACCTAGGACCAAAACGACGGAAGCCTTTTTTTGGTGCGATGCCTTGTTTTTGCGATTTCAAATTCGTCGACCTTTGTGAAACACCCTGTATAGGTTTTGCTCAATTCTGATAGGGTGAGCGTTGGTCTCTGTATGCCCAGATGTCGAAAGCAGCATCAACAGAACAGTTTCGACACTAAACAGTTTGAAAAACCGGAAGTGCCGAGGCCGAAAAGGTTGAGATGATGTGGCAGTAGGTAATGTAACCTTTCTTTTAATCTAATCACGAAGAGGCCAATACGTGCTCGGTACGTTGATACATCGACACCCATTAAGCACAGACTCTGGGGGATATGCAGCCACGTTGTCGCCGTTAACTAACCCATAATTTTCGCGTCATGTGTTCGCATCGTCAACCTTCCACCTGCCGATTGAGTGAAAAGTTTAGTGCATGTTGAAGATAACACTGGGTGAACGGTTCCGCTCGAGGCTTTTATTTCCCTGCCTTCATCGTCCCGTGTTCCGGGCGCAACTTTTTCCTGAAGAGTGGTTGTTTGGCGAGTTGGTTTGACGTCTTATGCAATCTTGTGCGCAGCAAGGACGAGGGCAAAAGGGAGAATAGGACACAACAAGGCGCCTTGTTGCGTCCTGTTCTCCCTTTTGTCCTCGTCCATGCGGCGCACAGAGCGCACACAGCGAGAAATTGGCGATGCAAGGTCCACGTAGCTTTCGAGCAAATACAGACGTTGAATGGGCAACGACCTGCTTGTTTGCGAGAAGGATGTCGCAGGCTCTTGTTATCCCATCTCTGCCTGTATACAAATGGGCGACTCTGCCGATTTTTCAGATTAGGGGCAGTTTGTGGTCGTCGTCCGCGCAGAAGACGTCTTCTCCTTGTATACTTTATACTTCCTCGCAAGAGCTTTGGTGAGCCGATGTAAGAAGATATTCACTATCCTAAGGTTAACAGCGCAAGATCAATCACACTCACCGACACACAAAAGGACAAACACACGCTCTGACTTACAACTCGTTTTGTATTCTGTTAATTTGTTCTCGTCAATAGGTTGACTCTCCCATTCTCGATGACCAGCACAATAGCACGAAAACAGGAAGCACTTCTGAATATGCTTCTCGCTTCTCACCACATTTATCAGAATAAACATTCGAGCTCTTTTTGAGACAGTGTTAAGGACGGACTACTAAAACACTTGTCGGCAGCGCTATTTTTTGAGCTTGCAATATCTCTCTGGTCAGCGGGTCCCGACTTCCTCCTATTACAGAACATTTTTTTTCGGAATTCGGAACGCATCCACAATTCCTACAGTGTATGCCCAGGTGTCCGAAAAGACTATGTGGGTGTTATAGAAGTGCTCTCTTAAGCGATCGTTTAAACACCTGACGGTTTGTCCAATATATTCTCCACCACATGAGAGTGGTGTAGAAAAAACTACCCCCTCGACGCAAGTAACAAAGCTCTTCTGGTGCTTTTTTTACAACCAGCTTGACGGTGTGTTGACACATTGAGCTTCCTATATATGCTCAGGAGCTTATTCGGTGCAGAAAAGGCTACGTTGATGTTGATATGGTTTCCTCTCCTCTTTAGTTCGTGCGACAGATTATGTACCTATGGAACAAGAGCCGTCTTTTTTTTTTTATCTCTTACTTTGCTTTTCACTTGATTACACCATCTGATTTTCTTTAAAAAATCTTCTGCTGCAGCCTTCAGTAAGGAAATAGGGTACCCCGCTGACTGTAACTGCTAATCTGTGCAGTCAAGCTTACTTTGAGAAAATGAAGACAAGACTTTTTAAGTGCATACGTGAGGCATAACTTAACAATACCTCTCTTCACTAGGTTAGAGTGTGCCGATCTGAATGGAAGGAGTGGTTTCTTTTCTCTCGGTTCGTATGGCCAGCATACATGATAATCCTCCAAAAATAACCGAAGGTCTAAAAATTGCAAGGAAAGTGCATGAGTTACTTCCAGTGAATCTGCACAGGTCTTAAAACACGAAAGAACGTTAGGCACCATAAGCTGAAAGTCATTAGCTGCGCAATCTAGTATAATCAAGAAGTCGCCCACAAAGCGAAACACCTTCACAACAATAGAAGCATCTAAGCACTGAAGAAAGATTCGGGTCCTCATGTGCCAGGTAAAGGTTACTCAAAACTGGCGGAATACAAGATCCAATGCGTACCCCTTGCTTCTGAAAAAAAATTCTTCTCAACACGCAAAGGTGTATTTTAAATATGCCGTGAGTAGTTCAAGGGAACCACTTTGGTATATTCCTGACGCAGTCTGAAAAGCAAGAACACTAAAGGAATCAATGAAGTTTTCCACACACTTCAAAAGTTGTTTCTGTGGTAAGGAATAATAGAGGTTCATGATGTCTACTGAGAAGGCCTTGAAGTGCCTACCATTGCAGTTGGTTAAAAAATCAATCACTTCGTTTGAGTCTCTCAGCATGAAGGGATCATCAACCGGTAAGAGATTTAATTTCTCCTGTAGGAATAAACCAATAGACTTCTGCCATGTTCCAATCTCAGATAATATTACTGTTAATGAACAATCTGCCTAATGGGCTTTTGCACTGAAAAATAACTTTAAGCTAAGGATATTACTGCGGTCAATAGACGAGATACAGTTTTTTTTAAGTTTTGCTCTCTGCATGATATTTGGCCCCACTTTTGACTTTAATTAGCGATACATTTGGGTGATGTTGAAATACCGAGTAAATGGCTCTCGTGGCCTTCGTGTTATACACATCTCGTGGCATGATCAAAAATCGACCTTTTTTCCGGTGGCAATAAAAATAGGAACTGCCGCACCAAATGCGTCTCAATCTTCTTTACAGCAACTTGGTGCCTCGAGGTTTGTACCGTGTTAAGATATCAACTCCTTCAGAAGCGCAGCGAGCACTTTCTGCTTCAGGAGCCAATCTCGACACTTTCCTTACGAGTGCAAGGAGCTCAGGCGCCGATTTCTTGGCTTCCGTAGCAACCTTTGGTCTAAGACTGAGCACTTTTTGAACATCATCGGGTAATGACACATTCTCTATAATGTGAAATAGGTTATTTGGAGCTGTGTTCGTGCTATTGTGCTGGTCATGGAGATTGGGAGAGTCAACCCAATGACGAGAACAAAGACGTAACATAATAAAAAACGAGTTGTAATTCAGCGCGTGTGTTTGTCCTTTGTGTGTCGGTCTGTGTGATTGATCTTGCGCTTTAACCTTAGGACATGAATCACCAACTCACCCAAGTTTTCATTTTATCAAGATAATCACGTATCTACCGCTTCCATGGTTGCGTTATGAGTCACTGACGGTACATCACTTTTCGTCTCAATTCTGAGGCAGTATGTTCTTATACTGACAATATCGACTTCGGTGGGAGGCTCACCGCTCGCTTGCCTATTAGAGATGAGATTGTGTTTGAGCTTGGGAAACTCATCGGGGTCCGTGCTAATGTACGTAAGAGGCTTACATTTTAAAGCCACGTCTACTTCATAGAGGGTAGTCGTGAGTTTTTAAATGTGAGGCTGGTGCGTCCGAGCGTTTTCTTCAGAGAGTGCTTGATTGTTCTCAAGATTCTCACCAGCAACGTGGAAAACGCCCCAACAGGGGGCGTTTTTCACGTTGAATTCCTGTTGAATCTGAAGTCCGCTCGAGTAGTCTCGAACTTCTGAACTTGAGAACATGCGGAAGCGCTCGTCTTAATAGTGGAAGGTGCGGGCGTTGTCTGAATATACTATTGACGGTATTACTCGCCTCGAAACAAATCGTCGAAATGCCATAAGAAACTTTGCGGTCGACATGCTGGAAGCTATACTTATAAATGAATCGCACATGTTACTGCGCAGAAAAAAAGAGCAACGTAGGCTTTTGTTTGTGATGCCGCTCGTATGCACATGGGGACACAAAAGTCCATTCCGATAGCGTCAAATGGGCCAGATTTCTATTATACGTTCTCATGGCAGTGGCGGCATTGGTGCGGCTTCAGCCTTTAGCATTCTTCGACGAGAAGGAGTGCAGGTGTTGATGGCCCGTTCGACATTCTCGCGTCTTTTATAATTCAAAACCATTCGCGTAATCCGATAAGTGTGCTGTGAGCACACGCGTGCAGAATTCGTGTGTGCGTATACGAAATTAGCAGGTCCGTGCTTCTATAGCATCCTAAAAGCTGAACAGGATGCTTAACGTCTTAGGATCCCCGGAGCTGTTGCAAACGGTCGCCTTCTCGTATAACACCGTTAGGTACAAGAAATGGATGAAATCGGCTGCCATTTGATATGCTAGGAACTTGCTTTCCTTCGTTGAGAGCCGCAACTTCGATTGGAAATCTTTCATCTTGCACTCTTATGATCCAATGTGTTTCTGCTTTACAAATGTCATCAGCTGTTAGTGACCCGACTTTAGAATTTAGATGCTATGATGCATCTGTTAGAATCCGTCGAAACCATGCGGTCATTCAAATAACCCTGTTGAGATCGCTGTAGTTGTCCAAGTTCATCAATGACGAATTCGTCGGTGTGCTTGTGGCGTGTGGTACTGCCACAGGATTAAATAGGATGGACTTGTTTTGTTCAGGCGTGTCTTCTTGGTGTGCAACATCGGCAGCTGAGAGTCGCGATGGCCAGTTTACATTAGGAGGTGGGAGCCATTCTGTACCGGTCCACCACGTGCTCTTGTGCAATAGAAAAGGGGCCGATACTCCTCTTGTCAATAAATCTTCAGGATTGTCTTCGCTTCTGCAGTGGTCCCATGCACATTCGTTTGTGCGTTGCTGAATTTCGGTAACTCTGTTTCTGACGAAATGCTGCCACCTTGTTGCGTCACTACAACTTCAATTCAGTGCAGTCTTGAAATCTGTCCAGAAATGTTATTGTAGATTATCAAAACCTTGAATGTCTGAAATATAGCTGCAGAGTCTGGCACCAATCAGACATGCGAGTAATTCGAACCTAGGGAAAGTTACTGCTTTTAATTGTACCACTCTATTTTTGGCGATTAGAATGCGCGTTTGGTACAAATCCAGTGACGAAGAAACTTTAAGGTATACTACTGCTCCATATGCTTGGTTACTTGCATCGGGGAATACGTGTAGCTCTCCGCTGTGGCTTCCCTGGGATTGCGCGGGTAGCAGGACCCGAGAAAGTCTTAGTGATGAGTGATGGGATAATTCTGTGTACCAGGCATTCCACTGTGTTTTCTCCTTTCCATAGAGGCTTTCCCCAGAGCCGTTGTTGTATCGACAAATTTTGAAAGCATACTCTGGCGCAGATTGTGAACGGTGCCAAGTACCCGAGGGGATCATGCAACCGCGAAAATGCATGAAGTACCTAGCGTTTCATAGTTAGTGTTGTTGACAGAAAAGTAGAAACGTTCTGCGTAGTCAGAATGAGATAACTGTTTTCGCTTTTCATAAGAAATTTTTTTACCTTCACCACGCTGTTTTTTGCTACAGTACTTTCGTAAGATATCAATTTTGTCTTGCCAGAATTGATGCCCGAGCAATTCTAAATTAGAACTCCATTTTTGGAGCTGCCTGCCTGCTATTGACAGTATTGCGTTTGCTTTCTGATACGAAGGAGTCAGTCTGGCTCCCAAGAATAATATCGTCGACGTTGAATAATTTTTGGGCGCCAACAGCCAGTTTTGGGTAGTCGTCTTCCAGAGATTTAAAGTGATGTTTCAGTGTGGCTGCAAATGAGAATAGGCTTGAAGATGCTCCGAAGGGTACTCGAACATTCGCCAATCAACAAAGGCTGGAATTGGTTGACTGTCTGTTGGAAGGTGCTCTAGCAATAGGAAACGAAGCACGTCCCGGTGTTGTTGACGAATGCTGATTTCGAGGTACATCTTCTGTATGTCTACTGTGGTGATGACCGGAGCACTGCGGAACGTTAGAAGCATGCGAAGTATATCTGTATAGACCTTGGGGCTCTTGTCGAGAACACTGCTTAACGAGATCTTCCTGGTGGCATCCGAAGATGCATCGAACACGACGCGGACCTGTGTGCTAACTGCTTCTTGTCGAACTATGGCATGATGCGGTAGATAATATACTTTTTCTGACAGCGGGTGTGATGGGAAAACACGTTCTGCTTGACCGTCCTAAAAATACTGCCCGATTGCGTTGTCGTACTCTACAACATTTTCTGGGATTTGGAGGAATCGTCGTAACTGTCCTTGAGGGCGTGATTCCGCCATGGCGCGGTTAGCGTTGTCGAGGCCCAGGCCTGGTGACATTACAATGAGAGGAACTTCGTAACGGTTGTTCACTTCGACGATATTCTTAAATTCCAAAAAAGTCTAATTCCAGTGGAATCAAGGATCACATCTCGGACGGATCAAAATGGTTCTGGGGGTCAGCAAGCGGTTCACATGCCACAAAGAGTGTCGCTATCCTCCTCGAAGATTCAAAAATTGATGATGTGCGTGGGCCTTGCAGCATCCATCCAAAGATGGTGTTCACGCCTGTAAGTTTCTTGTCGACGCAGAGAATTTCATCCGTCACAATGTTTCAATAGTTATCCGAACCTACAAGAACGCCGATTTCGCCTCGCTCGTTGGCCTTTGTTGAAGAAACATCGGCAGCTTTGAGCCCGTAAATCCGCAGCTTGTTTAGAAGTTCACCCTCACGCTTAAAGGCTCGTTCACACACTTGTAACCGAGTACGACCGAAAGAAACAAGACCGTTTTTTAAGCCTCTTGAGACGTCTTAGGACCGGATGTGATGCTGCGGAGCTGGTCCTAAGACGTCGTAAGAGGCTTAAAAATTGGCCGTGTCTCTCTCCTTCCCACTCGGTTGCAAATGTGTAAACTGGCGCTTCACACGTATTTAAAGCCTGCCTAAAATTGACTCACCTAGCGGTGTCCAAGCAAGTAATGAATGCTTTGCACTTATTTTGCTAATTAGTGTATTTTTTGAAGTCGCTGACGTCCGCCGTGTATTGCAGTTTGTTCCCAAAAAGAGTTGCTTTTTTTTCAACCACCTTATTTAAACAGATCCCTGAAAATATTCTCAGAAATACGTGGTATATATAAAATGAGGCGAGACTCTCTTCCGCATGCGCTAATCGAATCCTATTTAGAACAACGCTCCCAATTTGTAGAAATTAATGAATCTGAAATCAACTTCTTTAAATATATCATCAGGAGTTCCTCAAGGAAGCATCTTATGGCCCCTTCGTTTCTATTATGTATAAATGGTATAGTAACATTGATTTAAGCTGCAAGTATATAATCTATGCGGGTGGCACGAGCATTTTGTTTCAGGTGCATCCGCGAAGGGTTTCATAAATAATGCTAACACGATTCTCTTAAAGGTAAACGCATGGTCTGAGTCTAACAGTTTGGATATAAATACGTCAAAAATAAAAGCCATACATTTCTGCCCTGTGGCTCAAGTAATGGAGTTTACAGTCCTCATAACTTCAGGTCCTCGCACAATGAATTTGTAAAATAGCCTTAAAACCCTCAAAGTTATTTTTTTCCGATGACTTGCTCTGGACCAATCATGTGAAGTATTTATGATCTAACTTAGCCAAATCCGTAGGAATTATAAATAGGCACAAGCACGTTCTTCCAACCAGCGTGAAAACGGTCTTATATAACTCAATATTTTATTTAAATTTGTGTTATTGCAACCCTATTTGAGGTAATACATATTTTTCAAACTTACATACAACACACTTATTGCAAAATATTTGATTGGAGTAATACGAAACGTTTTCTATATTCATCATACGCAACCACTGTTCAAATCCTACAAGATTATCAATATCCACCAAATTCAGAACTAACGTTTAACTATGGCGTATGAATATGCGGCATATGGACATTCAAGTGTATCTTTAAGCAGGCTAATTTAATGAAAAAAGTGATTATTACTCATCGAGAAATCACAAGCCTTGACAAATTCCAAAATGTAGAACAAGCTATAGAAAACAAAAAATTGTTATTCTTTACCATCCCAAACTGAACGACGATTTTGTTAAACGCATATATATCAGACATGTACAAGTTACTCAAAAAGTAATTAAGTTAATTTACTAAATATCGACGTCAAAAGTAATTTGAGTAGAGTAGAAATTACTCAAATAGAGAGTAATTGAGGAAATTACTAATTACCGTAAAAAGTAGTGAATTACTTTTGGAGGTACTTTATATGTTTTTATAGTAAAAAGAAAGTACAGAGGTTTTGATCCTTTAGCGAAATTGTGCAAGCCAAATATGAATCGGCTTGTTTTTTTTTTTTTTCACAGAAATGCTTTAATAGCTGGTTCTGCTTCTGCGTGCCTAATTGTTTTTTAGTTTATTGTTTGTTTTGTCAATGATGTACTGCGAATGTGTCATTTCTACTTTGAGGTTTAGCACTGTATGAGCTTCATTTTTTAACAGTGTTTGCTTGTTTACAGTGTGTTGCGTAAAGTACATGAAAAAGTACTTTATGTAAAGTACGAAGTAAATGAGAGGTTATGTACTTGAAATAAAGTAGTAAGTACACTGGATGTAATGTACTTCAAGTAACGTATATAAATAGAATATATTTCAAGGTAAAGAACAAGCAGTTCTACCACCATCTTTCATGATGCCATTTCAATCTCTATACTGTGTTTGGTTTTAACGGAATTGGCAGCAAATATTGTATAAGGTCAAGTCGCCGCAGAGTAGTTGTTTTGCTCTCGCTGACGAGCTATTTGACACAATAAACTTAAAGGCACTTATTTCCATCGGTCTTACAGCCGACATTACTTCACTCAGAGAAATGACCTGATGACGTCTTGAAAGAGCGCATTTTCACACGACGATACCGCCATTTTTTTGTTTTCAGATTCAGGAAATATACATTGAAGTCGGGAGTTTTAGTTTCCTCGGAAAATATAAGTACATGTTCAGATAATTTACTTCAAGTAAAGTACAATTTTTCTAAACAGTAGTACTTTAAGTACCACGTACACAGAGTACTTCCCAAAACTGCTTGTCTATTATTTTTTATATAAAAAGTTGGGGGAATTACTAAAGGTTTCTCGAACGATCTTTGAATCTTTTAAGATCTGTATATTCTGAGTTCTGGGAGGAAAGGCAACGCAAAAAGGTAATCTTTGCGTTGCCCTTTAGCACGCGATTCTTCGAGTAGAGCACAAACTACGGCAGCACCAGATGAGTTGCAGAGCAGGTGCTTCATGTTGTTGCCTCCTTTGAGGTGGGATGCAGTGTGTGCGCCTCCTGTAGTGGGCGAGAGTTTCTACATTAGGGAGAAGCGGGGACCAGCCCTTTCTTTAAATGGGTCAAGCCTCATTGAGCTTCGGGACTCAGAGAAACGCCAGTCTTCGGCGGTATTCCCGCAGTTACTCGGCCTCTCTTGCGTCGTGTTTGTTTGCTCCCCGTGCCTCGTAGCAGTGTTATTTTAGGGAATGGGGGGAGGAGGGAGGCTTGTGAAAATTTTGGGGGGTTTCGGACTCTCCAAATCATTTTCTCTCCCCTCCCTCTTCCTACGCCACATGCTTCCCCCTCTTTGCAAATATCAGCTGATCTTCCGACATCTTATCTCCTTCGTGCAGGAATGTTTGTTGATAGGGAAGACAACCACTAAACTTCGAAAGTAATTTGTTACTTAAGTAGAAGTTACCCAAAAAAGTAATTAAAGTCAACTACTAATTACCGAAATAAAAAATCTAATTGAAAGTTACTAAACTACTCAGAAACGTAGTAAAGCTACAGTAACTTGAGTAGAGTAGTTGAACTACGTACAAGTCTGATATATATATATATATATATAGATATATGTATATATTAGGGGTGTGCGAATATTCGAGCAAGTGAAGAATAACTTGCCTGCCACGCATTCCCCTATGAATATGTATATTCACTGAGAAAGGCGTATGATGCGTGCTTTCTATCCTGTCCGCTGGCAGCAAGACTGAATCAGTTTCGGTTTCTTTTTCACCAAGCCCTTTGTTTTGTGGCCCTTTTTTAGCAATATGTGATGTAATTGCGCGTTCTATGAATTGATTACAATAAAATAAACCTCGAGAGTGAAATATAAATGCAAAATAAATCTCAAGAGTGGTATCTAATAAAAATGTTTGAAAAGTAAAAAAAAAAAAAAGAAAGCTAGGTGCGAGTAGAACATTGCATCGCAATTGAAAACAACTCCTGCCCCTTCCGCGGAGTCAAATCTAGGGATGTCGCGAACATGCCCAGGTTCTAGTTCGACCGAGTTCGACTTTTTCGAACCTTCAACGTGATGTTCGACAAAGGTTCGACTGAAGTTCGACTTTTGTGCGCATGCGCACAAAACTAAAATAAACGAAAAAAAAAAATTAGTTGATTCCACTTGGCGGAGGAAAGGTGCCATATTTGTTGGGTTTATTGGCATCGCTGGTTCACATTAATAACTAATGAAAGCGTTAAAAGCGCAATTTTTCGCTTTTATATGGTGTAAACATTGGTAACCATTTTATGAAATATAAAACAAAGTACTTTCTAAATAATTGTTTCCCAAAATTCAAAATATTCGTGTAGCAGCCGGGCAACACTGTCCATAAGACGAACTTCTTCGAAATTTTGTGAAATGTCGCAGGTCTCCCAAATGAACCGGTCTTTCTACTGGCGGAAATAATGTCACGGCGCGTAGAGGGCGTTGAGCAGTTAATTTTCCTAGACGATAATTTGTAATGAGTGCATTACTAGAAGTAGCTTTAGCCGGCTGCAGCCCAGTAAAATGCAGTTGCATTGATTTATTTTAAAAAAGGCAATAAAACCTGTCGTTACCTCTTATTTTGCCATTTTTTATTACTAGACACATATTCGATATTCGATTCGATATTCGAAGCCCGTTTTTTGTCTTATTCGTATTCGATTCGTATTCGAAAATATCGATATTCGCACACCCCTAATATATATATATATATATATATATATATATATATATATATATATATATATATATATATTGTAAAATTATCCCAGAGCCAAATAATCGATCTGTTCATTTGATTTTCTTCTTTGTTTGACCACAGTATACTACGTGCTCCGTCGTAGCTGTTGAATGGGGGGCCCGGAGCCTCATCAACCTGCACTTCTCCCGGGTTTTTTCGACCTCCCATTCACTTGTATTTGTGGTGAAACATAAAGTTCATATCGTATACGCTCCGTGCGGGAACTATAGGGGGCGCTTTGAAAAACGCGCGTAGCGCCGCTAGCGGAGGAGCTGGCGTTCGACAGTGAGGTACGTTCAGCTGCCAGCGGCGCCTTTTCGCATGCCAAGCTGTGGCGGCGGAAGCGCGCACGGACGGAACTTTCGATTTTTGAGCCGATACGTTGAGGGTGCCATTGCATGAGTGCTGGAGCGGTAGGGCATTTAGCTGTTGTACACTTCTTATACATTGATTTTTAGTCGTTATTAGGGGTAATTTCTCTAGTTGCTGTCGAAAAAGGAGTTGGAGCAATTTTCCGAAAAGCAAGACGGCCGCCACCATAATTGCTCTGAGTGGGAAATTTATTGCGCGAGTCACTGTAAACGTAGGACTGCTGGAACGATAATAGTTGGAGGCGAGTGAGATGTTCACTAAGTTTGTGCATGAAGTGTGCCAAGTTTCATTAAGACAGCAGGTGTGAAAGTTATGTTTCTAACGAATAAAGAAATAAAACTGTATGGGATGTCCAATATTGGACCCAAAATGTTGTGTTATAGCGTGCTGTGCGAAGTGCAGATTTGGGCACACAGGTGCTTGGACTTGACAGTAACATGACACAGCACTTATTATACCAAAAAGAGGTGGCATAGGGAAACCAGGTGGAAATTTGGTTTGGGTGGCAATCGGAACCGGTTTTGACCATGAAAGGGCTATCAAGAGAATACCGCTCGTCGTGGGAGGTAGAGACTTTGCAGGTAGGAAGGAACTAGTGGACTGTACTTCCAATTGAAACAACTTTACGAAAGACGGTTCCAAAGCCGAGAAAACAAAGTTGTCGGCCAACACACGGTTTGGCCGTCAAGGGCTTTTAGCTGTCAGCTGTTGTGTTGTGCGAGGTGCTGATTTTCGGCGCACAGGTACTTTTACATGACCGTAACTTGACACAACACATATTATACTAAAAATAGGTGGCATAGCGAAACCAGGTGGAAATTTCGTTTGGGCGGTGTAACTAAATGGGAACTCGTTTTGACCGTCAAAGGCTGTCAAGATAATACCACTCATCGTGGGAGGTGCACACTTTACAGGTAGGAAGGGATCAGTGGACGGTATTTCCCGTTCGAACAACTTTGCAGTAGGTGGCTCTAAAGCCGAGAAAAAAAATGTTGTCTATAGAACATGGGGTGTCAGCGTTTCCACATCCAAAAGGAGGCTGATCAAGAAAGAAAGCACACCACATAAACTTCCATACTCAAACGTCGATTCTCCAGTGATTCCGAGTTTCATTGTAGTTTTCCTTAGATTCATATTTGTCACCTTTTTTACCGTTCGAACTTTTGTTCATGAAGTATAGATTGCGTGCCATACTTATCCGGAAATAGCATCGACACGTACGATGGGGACGAAACTTCTTTGGAGGGCATTTCAGTTCGAGTGTGGGATGGCATTTCAGTTCGTCCCATTTGGCGCTAACACACGTAGGCGTTACTGGTACGAAAACAAACGCAGAGCGCAAAGCGGCAGTGTAGAATATGTGAGCCGTGCCGACACAGTGGCAGACATGATCGGGAGACCATATTTCTCGCGTCGTACGGCACGGGTCCATCGTATTCGCTGTCCCACAAAACATCGGCGAGGTGAAAAACTGTGAAACTTTGTCCCCACGAGATACGACGTATAACTATTGAACCACTTAATGACGCAGCACAGGCAGCAAAGCGCTTCATGCTGTCAACCCAGTGCAACCGCACCACTTCGACTTCAATGCGTACCAAGTACTACCAACGTACGCGGCGTGGTTTCGGTTTCGTTTTCTCTGGGGTTCTCACTGCCTACCTTCGGTACCGGACGCGCGGCGGCGCGCCAGTCGCGTCGCATAGAGTGTATATAGCTGTTACGGACATTTCAAGTCAGTCCTGTAATTAATTTCACCCTACCGTCCTTAAGCCCTTTTTAGCAATCATAAATTATTCGTTATCAGCACAGTTTTTATTCTGGGGCATCCGGTAGCACTTTATTTGTCAGCGTTTCTTACCTTCTTGCTGGCGCAATTGATACTGGTAACTATTAAGATTGCTTTTTTTATCAAGGCGTTCGAGTTTGTAAACCGTGGCTTGTTATTTAATAAATTTGACATTGTCATTCGATAATAACACATTGGGATGTCTTTTGACAATATGCGCCGCAAGACAGAGACAAAGTAAGGGAGACAACACGGAGCGTAGCGCTTCGTGTTGTCTCCCTTACTTTGTTTCAGTCTTGCGGCGCATTTCGTCAAAATAGATCATGTACCGACTGGCCCATCTGTCACTATTGATGCATATTGGGATTGCTGAGCGACTGCCTTAGCGAGCAAGAGCAATCTGTTATATTAGAAAGAGAAAAACCTTGAATATGTATGTAACAGTTATTTTGTGCTCCCCAGGGCTCTGTTTGAGGCCTTTTGATTGTGCTGATTTATAAAAACGATAATATTGATGGCATAAGAACGAATATTAGACTTTTTGCGGATGACTTCACAATTTATAGATTCATTTAAATTGTTAACAATATCATTTGTTGGCACAGTGATCTAGACAACATCTCGTGATGGTGTGACAACTGGACAATAAACTTAAGTGTTAAAGTGAATAAACAAGAATACTATTGAGAAAAAATAGTGTTCCTTCTTCCTACAATTGAGTTTAGTTCAAATTTAATAAGTTATTTGATATAGTGTTAAGCTATATAGTGACAATGTGGAAGAGTCACCTTGAAATGATAGCTTTAAAGGTTATTCGCATACTTAACTTTATATGTTGAAATTTTGGACATGGTTTAAGCCAAGCTAGAAACATAAAACTTTATATTTTACATTCATGCTTTTATATATCAAAATACCCATCGGTTGTCTGGGACCCCCACCATGAATATTTATTATATAAACTTTAAAAAGTGCAACACCAGAGTGCTAGATTAGTATTAAATATTTACCAATTTGGGAGAGAGTACTAATTGTGCATGAACAACACTTAGAAAACGGAGAATTTATTTTAGTTGTAATTTACATATAACATACTATAAATGACTTCATTTTCGCGGGCTCAAATTTTCGCAAATCGGGCCAAAGCTGAAAATTTGAAATTATTCGCGAGCTCTGATTTCGCGAATCCAGTGTAGCTTCCGTAGCGTTCACATATTGCCCGAATTGTTCGCGGCACGTATTTTTCGCGAATTGTAGGCGATTCGCGAAATTCACGAAAATTAGGTCCTCACGAAAATTTAGTCGTTTACGGTATATAACAATAATTTGTTAATGAATAGCGGTACGTTATAAGGCGCCATTTCACATGCCAAAATGAGCGGATCCCCTAAACAAAATTTTACCCTACTCGTTTCAGTGTTATGCTCTTGCCCCCCCCCCCCCCCCCCCCCCTTTTCCGAGAACTATCAATGAGTGAAATAGGCAGCGAAAGCAAGGGTTATTGACAGATTTTCAAAATTGTTGTGGTGTAGTTTTTAAACATGATTTTGTTTAATAGTTATTTTAGTCTCCTAGTCGTGTTCATACAAATGCTGTTTGCGTTCCAGTTTCTTTAGGGATAATGGCTTATTTTCTTGATTTCGAATTATATATTTTTCGTGATTTTGTTAAGTTAAAGACAGCCTAGCAAAAGGTATTTTATCTGACTAATTGTTACATAAAATACACAAAAGTGTATTTTATCTGAGGGTGTAGGAGTTGTATCTGCTTCACAAACTTGTATTCGAGTCTTCTCCCATATTTCTGTACATTTTAAATTGTACTGCTACAAACACGAACATGAAAGCAGTACACAAAAGAATCCATAGCTGTTTTGGGCACTAAAGAAAAAAAAGAAGAAAATAAAGCATTCTAGTTGTCTTTACAAATAATGCATTTCTTGTATATTAAGTATGTTTGTTGAGCTCATTAAAAAACACCCCTGGAATAATGCCTAGCGGCAATGCAGTTTTTGTAACTAAAAAGAAAACAAATGATTAAAATTGACTTTTTTAAATAAATTGCACAATTATTCATGAAAAGAAAGATGTTGCTTAGAAAATATAATTTGTTCAACTAACCTGTTTGAAGGATAAGGGCGAGAAACCTCCATTTAGAAATCCTGAGGCATTCAAGGTGAATGCAAGCTCCTCTTGACTGAAACTAAACGAGTTTGGCATGGCAGGAATAGCATGAAGGTTCGTGTGGTTTTTGCAATACATGGATTGAGGCACCTAAAATGAACATAGAGCTTAAAGAAATTAGTCGCTTTTATGTGGCTGATTTCTAATTATGTTTAGCAATTTTACGGGGTTTTAATTTTACGTACATAAAAAGTAAATTCCGCCATATTTTTATAAACAAAAACTATTTATTTGTTTATAAGTTCAAACAATTTTCCTACGCTTTTTTCCTACAGTGCTTTAAATGTTCAAGGAGAAAATGATCAGGTGACACACCCGTACAAACCTCAAACAGTGAGGCAATCACCAAGTTAATTATCCTATATAGTGATGTTTCGTTAACATAGACGCCTCCGTTCCACCCAAAAAACGTCCATAATCTGAGTTGTCCATATTAACGAGACAAAAATGCAAGTATTTTCCCAGTTTGTCCCCGAAAATGGTGTCCAGATAGCAGGGTATCCATATTAAAAGTGTCCATATTAAGAAGACATGTCTGTATTTCGCTTTCAACACTCAGTACACATTGAGAACCACTGCTGTTTACTTACAGTCAGCGGATATTTATGGGTGACTTACGGCACATATTTTTCTAGAACAAATTATTACATCAGTACGTAGGTAATACCACTGTCCTCAGTAAGGCGATTACTGTTCGCTATTTGTTTTTGCGATTTAGGTGAATATGTAGTTATTTATTGCTTATGTAATTGAAGATCAATGATGTTCTGATGTGGAAAATTATTTTTGTCAGATTTATCAAAGATCGGATTAGTCAGACACCTCAGTCAAAATTTACTAATACTCTTCTAAAAGAAGTTCCGCATTTTTTATCGGTGTATTTTTAGTTCTTTTCTGTTTTGTTTTTTTATGGCCGTTGCTAGCGTACTAGGAACTTAAAATAAATTTCTATACCTGTTTTCACCTCAAGAACCGTAGTAAAACAAGTCCGGCTCCTCGTGGAGCATTACTAATTTCCCACTTCATGTGGATAATTAAAACATATGTCGGTGAATTTTAGATTAGATATATGTTATCTTATTAAGACGCACATGTTCCAAACGCCAAAAGCATGGCTTTTTCCTGCGACAACCAAATCTCGTCAAAGCTTCTTTGCGCCGCGTATGAACAATGCGCAAAACTTGCTTTTTTCTTGAGGTGAAAACGGGTATATTTAATTTTTACTTTTTGTTTTACATACTTGTTGGGTTTATGATCATTTACCGTGACATAACTATATTGCTTTTATGAGAAATATGATTTCCATCACTCCCGGGTCGGTGTGCCTGCCCAAGTGGGCAAAACACGATGAAAGAAATAAATCATTAAAGTTTTGGTTTCTCGAAGTTCAGTCTTGTTAAGGTGCATTGCAGGCTGCCACAACGTTTCCTGCTGGATTATGTTTTATTACAATACTGTTGTATAAACTCCGATTTTACGCCAAAGTTATTTCGTGCACGATATTCATTTAAAAGTTACCTGTTCATAGCAGGGAACACAAACTTCGTTTAAGTGAACTGTTGAAGTGGAGTGAGTGAAAGTGAATGACTTTTACGAATACTATATATATAGGCCATTAATTTATGTGTGCTGCTGGGAATTATGGCAGTTTCGCACTTCAGCGGACGCAAATAGCTAGTGCGCTTTAATCTATTTTTTTGTCAATTATGTTAGAGCGCATTTATACGACAAAATTAAATCGAATGATTGCGTTTTTATGGAAGCTATTTGTATAAAAAAAAGTCCTCATTTGCTCGAGGTCGGGAAGTTATTTTGCTGGAGAAAAAAAAAAGAATACCAATTATATTACTAAGTAACTTAAAAGTATTGTCGCAGTCAGTTTACCTGAAACATATTGTCTGAAAATGGCGGGTTTTTTTGGTACCAAGGGATATTCTTAAAAATGTTGTGTTCATGCTTTGTTTTATTCTCATAATATTCTCCTTCTTGCTCGACACGAACAGGCATTTTCTCTTCGCCACTTGGAAATCTAAAAGAAAGATCTGGAATTATTGTTATGGGGTGTTACTTTTTTATATATTTGGATGGACAGAAAGTACAAAATAATTTGAGAAAGCGTGTGAATTAACCGGTAATTTCGAATGCAGTAACGAAAGGTCTGGAAAAATGTTTTTAATGTTGGGGATCTACCTCCAAACTGAACATGTTTATGTTTGAACGCCTCCCCGTTTTAAACTCATAAGTTGTTCATGAGTTAAAAATGTCGGACGGAATTTTAAATTCATGAGCAATTGGTAAGTGATGGGAAGCAGCTCCTTGTAATCCCCTATACATTGACAAATATTTGAAGCCTCATATTAAATTACAACGTCTACGACAAAAATGTGTAAGTGGTTCTTATGATGCGATGTCCGTGATCGAGGTCTACAATTTTAATAATAGGAATAATAATAGGAATAATAGGACCGAATAGTGTGGTGGTTGCGCAATATTATTACATATTGTCTTTCTTAGGTAACGTGATGCACTTCAGTATATCGTTAACTATCTGGTAATGTTCTATCGCGCATTAATAAAGGAGCAAATGTTAATAAATGAGGCGTGCAAATGCAGCTAGAAGAGTACAACCTGGATACACAGTTCACTAATATTTGTAAAGACCTCTATTGGTACTCTAAAAAATCTCGTTCGCTTACTTTACTATATTTGTAGTTCTAAATTAAAGTATGCGAAGTGGCATTGAGCACGAAGTGGGCATGCCAAACGCCATGCTTACCGTCATAATGTAGAATTTAATTTTAGTTAAAATTTTTTCGGCTACGTCATTCGCCTCGCTCCCCGGTAATCAGAATGTTCGGCAGGAAAGCAAACGTACAGAAATTTTGCTAGGGTTATTTGAATATTATAATCTAATCTAAGGTAATTAGTACAGGCATATTATTTTTAAAATTGAAACGTTACCACTTAAAGCACCTATCAATATATGATAAGTTAATAAAACATCAAATTTAATTGTACGATAACTCTAAAAATAACAAGGAACGTAGTTAAAGCTTATTAAAGTACTAAACTGTACATGAAATTTGGGGAGTAGCTTTCGTCTCAAAATGTATATTATGAAAAGGTTGCGGGTACACATGTATCCCCTCCTAACCAATACTCTGAATGAATACAGTTATATTTTTTTGTGACCATGAATATTGTGACGGGGAGCCATTAGCTTTTTTGAGTCTTAGGAGTTCTGAATGAAATAACTTTTGTTATGTTTGGTAAAAATTCAGACGCATATTTGGAAGTATAATAGACTGCAAATTGTAGAAGAGCTTACCTTCACCCCAGTAATAGTAGGACTCGTATGTGCCATTTATAAATGGATCCTTGATACAAGCAGTATAGAGTTTGTGTTTGATATTTCGGGTTTCTGATGCAGTAAGTTCATTTTTAAGTTTATAAGAATACGATGGGCCATATCTTAGAACCTCATTGGCAGTGGGCATGTCGCATGTCGTTGAGGATTTCGTCGCACAGGGAAAACGCAAATGAAGGTATTTTGATTTGAAGGTCTTCAAGTCATAAATGCCGCACTCCACCTGAGTCTTAACATCCGAGCCGCTGGTAGCTGTAAGTATTAAAAAAAAAACTGCTGTACCCCATTCAAACACTTTGATATTGTACTTTGTACAGTATGGCTCATTTGAAGGTCCTTTGGTTCTTACAATACAGTTTGAAGCGTCTTATACATAGTGTCCTTGTTATGCAAAATATATCTGGGCCCGAATAATCATAAAATGTTTGCGCCCTTCGAGTATTGCTCGAGTCTTCAAGTTCGTCTTAGAGGATTTCAAAATGAAAAACTCGAAAAATCAGTTTTCAGTTTCGTTCTAGCCAAGAGTTCACAATAATGTTTATTATTTCAAAGTTTCATAAATCATGACACAATTTTGCACAATCTAAATTAAATCACCGAAATTCATAAAAATCAAGCTCGCCAACCACCTGCCACATATAAAAAAACTCTTCCAATTCAGCATCCTGTCACTCAACGAAAAATCTGGTCTTCCTCTTTAAACCAACACTCATCTTCAAAAAAAAAAACCAAAAAAAACAAGAATTCAGATCAACAATATTTTCTTCCTGTGTTCAAACTTTGGCGCCTAATTCTAAACCAAGGAATGCCCACAAAAGGCACACAAAAAGACCCCCCAAAAAACTCAGCTGTATTTGAAACTAATACGTCTTTGCAGACCAACTTCCAAAATGACAACGACCATCAAACTTCCTTTTCTACTTTGGTTGCTTCAGATTCTTTAGCACAGTCTCAAGTTTTTTTAGGAAAATAGTTACCTTTAAAATAGAAAATGTTTCTTCTTAGGCGCAAATGATCGGTCTTCCCTGAATTAAGCTGCATTTTCCACAATATTCCTAATTGTCGATGCTGGAAAAACAAGTATAATGTAATATTTGACCCTTTTACCGACAGAGACAATGTACAATCGTTTGCGAATACTTGGATATTCACACTGGAGCTTATAACCTAGATATGTTTTATACAAGCTAAAAAACAAACCAAGAATACCACCCTGGGGAACAAAAGAAGAAAAACCCAGGGCAGCGGAGGCAAGACCACAAATATAAGCAAACTGGCTTCGATCGTACAAGAACGACCCTGTCCAGCTAACCATCTAAAACAATCCCAAGACCAGACTTGGAAGTAATCCCTTACAAGTAACGAAATTACTTGTAATTAATTACTGTTCTTGTAATTTAGTAATGAATCCGTTACTATTTTGAAAATGTAATTTGTAACGTAAACTCATTGCTTTTTTCAGTAACGAATTACAGAAATTACTCGTTACAATTCTTCCGTCCCGTCAAAGGGAGAAATAGAGTGGAAGAAGAACGATGCAACGGCCTTCGCGCTTTTAGCATGGCAACACAAGACTCTGGTGAGGTTCTGCTGAGGGAAAGGAATTCACGGCAAGCACGACAGCCCAGCCAGAGACCGTTTCTCGACTCGTTCGTACGGTCAGCCAGGCTGGGAGGATTTAACACTCTACAGAAAGGCAACAGGCTCCGACTTCTTGGAAAACGAATGGACGGCTTCGAGCTTACAAAAGAGCAGAAAACGAATGAACCATAAAACCGTGGCTTGGGGTTCGTGTCGAGTGGGACCGTGGACAGAGTGACCGTGGCGCATACGTCCGCTTCCTTCCTCCCCTCCCCCCCTCTACCCTCCTTCTCCCCTCTCAACTCCTCCGCGCCTTGTTCCCCCAAAACAATTTTTTTTGACGGAACCGTGCTTTGCTTGTTGATGTTTCCGCCTATACACACGCTCACCCCGCAAACAGAGAGGCAGCTCTAATGAGACCTCGACCCTGCTCATCCTTGACAGCGCTGTGAAAGCTGAATACTGGCTGGACCAACCAGCTATGTGGCCCCTGTCGCTTGACTTCACACTAGTGGATACGTAGGGTAAAAACAGGAGGAATGCGATGGTGGCAGTTCATTGGAACAACGAAAATCTAGCATTAACCCTGTCGTCAGTTTAAACAGTAACTTTCGACAGCAGGCAATAAGCTGGTCGGGGTGCACAACAAAACGGCTTGGGACATCCAAGCTGAGCCCGTATTCTTAGGAACGAAAATGCTGGGTTCTCGTCAGCGGATTGGGCCCGCAGGAACTTAGACAGGCATTTTAAGGAAAGGAAACATAGCCCGAGTTTTCTGAGAATAAACGGCGACTCACTTGGAGACTGGAGTTGTGAAGCCGCCTGTAAAGGTGTGAAAGACATGAAGCGTGCTGTTCACTGAAAGTTGGCCTGTTTTTAATAATTTCTAGACGGGAAAGTCAGTTCAGCTGAGAGATTGTGAATTAATATTTCGTGTGACGTCTTGGTTTTGGTATGTCTAGTGATCACGAAAGAAGATCAAGAGGGTTATTTTGTCGGATAACAACCTTCATCAAGGAGGAGTCTTTGGAATGTTCCCAGAGGCAAGTACCGCATCTTGGTCTCACAGCCAGTCCGTTTTAGTATTTAAACTAGCCCCTATTTAGGCAACATTCAGCAAACATAGAAAAACAATATCTTCAGGGAAATCATGTTTTGAAGCTCGCCGACACCAAACTCGGATGAATTCGAATGGTGTGCGTGCCTCCACCGCCCAAGTGCATTCGTTGCATGTTCATAGGATTTAGTTCTGTCCCGGTTGGACAGCGCAAGGCTCGCTTATCTTGAGCACCTGTTCAAGTTCTTTAAAACTTTATAGATTCGTTCTCCAAAAATTATTAGCTAAAATATTGGGTAGAAAGTAATGAATATGCTTATTTCTGTTTTAATTTTGATGGGGCCCAAAGTTTTCTTCTTCAAACACGCAGTACGTGTTTCTTTTTCGTATTCCTTTTTAGTGACGCAAAAGTAATCGAGTAAAGTAACGAAGTGATTAATCAATTACTTTTTACGGGGAGTAATTTGTAACGGTAATCCATTGCTTTTTAGGCCAAGTAATTGTAACTGTAATTAATTACTTTTTGGAGTAACGGGCACAAGTCTGCCCAAGACGCCCTAGTTAAAAAAAAAGAAAGCTTACCACATAAACGCTTGTCAAGTGCTTAAAAAAATCAAGGAAAATGACATCTGCCTTTTCGGTTTTGTCAAAATTGGTTGCAGAGTCATGAACTATTTTTACTGCTTTCATTGTGGTGAAGACACCCCACTAAATCTATGTACTGAAAAGTCGTTAACAAAGTTATACTTTCGGATATAATTAGCTATATGTTTTATAAGCTTACATATAGGGATTGTGATATATACTATATCAAGGTAATTGCTAACCACTGAACGATCACCGTAAAAGCAAACAAAGAAAATCTAGTTTAGAACGTGGATTACCTTTTTCTCGAAGTAAAGTCTGTTTGCTTAGGAAGAAATTTCTTTAAAATGGTCTACAAAATTCCGCAAAAACGATTGCGAGAAAAGTTGAACATTTTTGACCTTACTAAAATGTTATAGCGAGTCACTTGAACAATTCATAAAAAGAAAACGCATAATTAATTCCTGAAAAGGGCGCAGATGGAAATGGGTATCTGGTATCAAGATTTGTAATATGAAACCATATGAAAGGTCCATTGGCGGAAAGCAGACATTGGCCCAAGCAACGCGGACATGGTCAAGGCGAATTCTGCACGGCCTACTGAAACTGCATCGTCATATGGGTTTTTATATTGTTGAAGACTGTACAGTTGCCGACAAAGCCACAAAGCCACTGTAGCGTGCATACTCGATTATGTGGGCACGTCATTCAAGTGGCGAGAGTAACCAATTAAACCGATTGTCGGCCGGTTGCGAGATCAGCGGCTACCAATGTTCAGCCATCGGCAGCAAAGCTGAGCACAGCGCTGTAACGAATCGCGAAGTTAAACAGTTGGATATCCTAGATGCTATCCTCCTGCCGGCGACACAATTCGCGTGCGTATTTCAAGACCGCGTGCTTCTGTGCATTCATTAGCCCGTTCAAGAACCGTACATCTCTTTACAATACGAGTGATGTTCTTGCTAAAATATCTCAGTTCATATTTCTGAGGTTGCTTTTAAATCCGAACCTCCCCCTCCTTAGAAGGAACTTGAAGTTTCTAAAGTTTCTTTTGACTTCTAGTTGACCAAGTATAGCCACACAAAAAAAACCCAACCTTGTCACGGATAGGGCCTATACAAAAGTAATACTTAGATTATAAAGGCATTCATAAGGCGTTAAATATCGGCAAAAGTATCGTAAACCTATCGAATCAGGATTCCTTGTTAACCCAGCGGCCAGCAGCTTCCGCCTTCCGGAGAGGTGTTCAGGGTTCACATCTGAGCTACATGCGATATCCATTTGATTAAGCAGATATTTCACAAAAAACAGTTGTCTTCACGGGTCTCGTTTTGTTGCTTGCAGGCTGCAATGTATCCGACTAGGAGGAAGAAATCTTTCAATAATAAAATGAATGCAACGGTAGTTTATCTTCATGTTACCGGAAAAAGATAACAAAGTTTAAATTCGACCTCAAATTATGCTTTTCAAGGGAGGCTCGTTGAAATATCAGAGGCCGAGGAAATCAGGCATCTCCGGTAAGTTCTCATTTCCACCACTTCTTGCTCATGTTCCGCCCATTGAAAAGCACGGTAAAAAAAGCTCTAGCACGCATGTTATCTCGCCGCATCTATGTGCTTCTACACGATAAAAATTGTTTGCTATGATCACCGTCACCATGGGAACGAAGCGCATGCGGAATGGACGAACACGCGAAATAAAACTCTGACGCCAGCAGCCGCTGACGGACTTTTAATGCGAAAGCCTGTCCCATAAAGCGAGCCGACGTCATCAGTTTTGAAACCGCGCCAAACGGCACCTGAAATCCTTTCTCCAAGTGATGCCAGCTCCCAGCTATGAAACCACGCGAAAAGCCTAGACAACGGCACCCAGTCCCATTGGCTGGCGCGCGTCGACGAGACCCCCATCGGCCACTGCGCGTCAGTTTCAACGACTACCACCCCATGGCGCTGCGTGTCCGCGAGGCAGCGGCTCCACTGCTCCACGCCCAAGGTGAGCGCGCTCGCCCTCGACCGTCGACGAAAGAAGGGAGCGGAAGAGCGGCGTGCATGCTTTCGTATTCATAACTCATAAGGTGCGCTTAGGTGTACCTCGAGCCATTTTTTAATTACGTCTACTAAAGTCAACGACTTAACATTAGTCAAATCCGGACGCGCCGCAACGTTAGCAAGTTTTAGTAGACCGCTTTCGTGCGCCAGCTCTGCTCTATCAAGCGACACAATCGCCACTGCGCATGCGCGGCCGCTCTGAGTTTGAGCGTAGCCGGCTGCGCTCGCACAGTTGGGGAGGCTTGGACCGGATCGGAAAGTGAAAACGATCCACGAAAACTCCCTAATGACGGTGAGGACGGTCGATGTCAACAATGACTATATGGTGTTGATGGCGGTGGATTGTAATAAATTGAAACTCTGGCGTGCTGTCTCCATCTTCCCGTGATATGGAAACCGAACCCTTGGCGGTTCCGATGAGGCTTGTCGTGAGCTCGAGCCTGAGTCTTATAAACTATTTTCGTAGGGCAGAGCAAAGCAAGGGGTTTCTGCGTGTCAAGGTCGGTTTGGAATCCTGTGCTATTCGTGAAAATTTGAATACGGTATTTAGAAAATAGCTCGTTGCTGGCTTCAGGCTCTGCATTCGCTCATGCGTCCATTCAGCAGGGGATCTAGTGCGTGCTTGGACTCTTTCGCCGTGCTTTTTAGTGGGCAGAATATATATTAGAAAACGTTCGGAATAAGTACTTAACGCTGATTACTTATTTTATCCAGCGCCATATATTTCGACGAGCAATGCTCAAACAGCATGCCTTTTGGTCATCCAGCGGCCGGTTGTTTTTCTGGGAGCATGGGTGTGAAACTTCAGACTGCCATTAACATTTTTAAAATTATTATAGTTCTAGTGCCCAACTACAGTGATGTTATGTTGGATCGTACGTTGTGGGGGTTCAGCTTGCAATAAAGAAGCCGAAAATGCAACAATACTATGGTTTGTATCCACTGCTGATTTGACACCCACTTCCGTTTTCTTTGTAGGGAAGAAGTGGCAGCTCCACTGGAACCGCTTCCATGACAACAAGCTATTTTGCATTCAACCCCCTGTTTACACTTGACATAAGCTTATACTTTCCTGTGCACGCCGTCGCCTCAAATAAGTTTCATATCAGTTGCACTCGTTCAACTTAATCTTACATACTTATGGTGTCAGGATCAGTTCGAATAACACGTCTGTCGTACCTTTTCAATTGTCAGTAACATATTGTCAAGTCTAAAATATGAAACCTTTCACAGACCCTCGTTAAAATGCTTGTCAATTGCAAAATTAGGTTTCACCTATGCCGTTTTTCGAGAAATTACCCTTTCATTTTTGAAACAAGCATGTTTAGTTTATGTTTCACACTGTCTATTAAACTCCGGTTATTTGAGCTCAAGTACATTACCTTTCTATTGTCGTTGTAGGCGAACAAAAATGACTTTTTATATATTATAAAAAGGTTGCGTGTTTTCGGAGTTTATTTATTGCCAAAAATTCAAAATTTATCGGAGTTTTTTTTTCTGTTTTGTTTTGTGGGGGGATTAATTTTTTAAATTTAGTAGTTTAATTTTGCAGTGTTTCGTATTTTTCGAAAAATAAAATTAAAGTAATATTCGAGTGCAAATGTGTGAAAGATTCGAAAGAATGCCCTTGTATTAAATTATAGTTTTTCAGCTTGATTTAGCGTTAGTGCCCTTCGCCATTAACAATACTAACCTGTACTAACGACAAAACTTCGAAACAAGTGTTGCTTCAATAGTCGTTGATACCTTAAAATGACTAAACTCCTAGAGTTAGTCTCCATCAGGTGTGCAGCTCGGTTCTGATTCCATCCCATTGAATCACGCTACCCCACGACTGCGTGGGGTGGTGTGGTACATGGATAAAGAAGCTTCAAAAGTCCCCTACCCTCTCTCCACATTTTATGAAATCTCTGTTGTCCATACCTTTCACTGCTACAAAAAAATATTTTTTTCTTTGTAGCAGTGAAAGTAAAATTTGGCCTGAGTGAACCTTGACTAGTTAAATGGTAAAACATCACTTGTCAATTATCCAACATCTGAACAGAAACTGTGGTGGCATTTTCTTAGGACTATTGACCTTGTGCGCTGTCCAAACTTTGTTGCATATTACCTTTTTTTTAATTTGAACATTCAAATTCGGGGTTTATCAGATGGACCAAAACTTTTACTGACGGGTATTTTTTCGGATTGTTTCGGACTTATTCGAAAACACGGAATCCTACTTACAAATAAGGCTACGTGTTTTCGGAGTGTACCAATAAATTCCGAAACTTAACCAACAATTCCGTTTTCTTGGAAATAAAAAAAGAAAACAATTCACGGTGTCGTAGCATAAAAAAATTTCATATTTCGCGGAAGAAATATGTACCTACGGCTGTATTTTCGTTCGCCTGTATAATTTTTATTCCCCCGGAAGTCAACCTTCCGCTAGGCTGCTTTTTATTTGGAGAACACAAGACACCCTTATCTGTATCAGGCGAATTCCAAATATTCGGGTCACGCTCATCCTACTGGAGGCTGGGAAATCTCACCGCTATGTCTTGTTTTCTCCAGTATTGTTCTCGATAAACTGCCAATTTGTTTTTGTGGACACAAAAACTAAATCTTAAAAACACAAAATAGATGGGGAATATAACCGCCTCCTTCACAAACAACCACAACAACAACTGAATAAAAACGGATATAGAACCCAAAGAACGGAACTCGATCTATAAAGATTGCATGTTAATGCAACTAATGATGCATTTACAAATTAGTGCGTTAATTAGTAGTTAAACGCTATTTTGATTAAGGTTTGGTAGAGTAGTTTTTTCCGTTGCTAAAAACAAGCAAATTCTGGAGGAATAAACTTTAGACTTACATGGCTTCCTTGCTTGGTAGGACATCACTCTTTGTGACTTGTAGTCGTAAATGTCTGCAAACTCAACACCAAGTGATACAGCTATAATTTTTGCCCGCTGGTTTTTTGTGTCAAAATATTCTTCCACTCAGGCTGGCTGCCTCTCAGAAGACTCTTGATACTCATATTTAAGAATGTAACTATGCCCCAGAGAAGGAAGAGTGTTGAACAAAGAAAGCCACCCTGAAAAAAAGAAGACGAGAACGCAGGGAAGACGTTAATGGTTGAAAGGTGGGCATAAGAGGTTGCTTGCCAATATATTTCGCGTGAAGCAGCTAAACAGATCATGACATTCATCCTTGATCGCAATTTAGTATTGCCGGCAACTGTAAATGGTTAGTTGGCGCCACATGAAAGTGCATTGCATATCAATAAAAAGTAACTGAAATAAAAAAACTTACAACTGAAAAACGAGTAATTGCTTGAGCTAATTTTATCGTAACTATCACACTCAATCTTGAGGCGAGATTTCGTTTAGATAATAATGGTTCTTCAATTTTATGTTAAAATAATTTGCTAAGCCTTGAGGGTGAATCTTCAACCCATTTTAAAGTCGCTTTGTGACCACAATAAACGTTACTGTGTGCTTTCGTTAATCAGATATTTTATGTAAATGTATATACAGTGCTCTTCAAACTTAGCGCCGCCACTCGGTTACCCAAATATTGATCTAGTTCCAGCTACGCAGAGCTAAATTAGTCGCTGCAACTGGAATGATTTCACCATGCTAGGTTGTGATCATGGATAAAAACGACACCATGTAGTTAGAGCGGCAGTTCCAGGAATATAACAAAAAGTAACTAAGACAGACCATCTCATGACGGCGTTAAGTTTGGGTAACGCAGTACTCTCCCATGGTCTATGCGAGCCTTTCTTTTTTTTTTCTCGAAATGGAAAAACTAAGATAAAAAGGGTTAAACGAGCCCAACTTCCCAATAGGGTTAGCATACGTGGTGAAGCGGAAGTTGGAAAATGGTGAACTTTCGCATCTAATCTCTCGGCGTACCAGCAGCTATATGTTTTTGTGCCTAGTGCCACAGTATCTCTGATAAAACTTTAGGAAAGTAATATTTATAAATTGTTGATTTTCTTTACTCAATTTAGGGAAATGTTTTGTTTACTTGCGATTGAATTTAAGTAAACAATCTGGACGTGTGTATGATGAAGCGAACACTGAGTAAATGCCAACAAATGATTAACAATCTGGCAGAAATAAATGACTACGGCCTAGCTTCGCATCCTAAAATGGAACTTAAAATATATCGTATTTTCAAATGTACAGCTCTTCATACTCTTCATACAAAAAAAAGAAACACAAAAATATTTAAAATTGTCCCTTTTAAGCAAATTATTTAAAATTTATACTAAATATGGTTGTACCCATAAAACTTGAGTGTGATAAATGCACCACAAAAAGATACATTTGTTAGAAGTTTCAAGACACTTGGTTCATTGGTTTATTTATACGAATTTATTTACATCTGAAAAGCACTCAAAAACGCCATGGAGAATACTGACCTGATCTAGGTTTAGACCACGCAGGAAATCGAGAAAACTTTTTGCAGTCTCCGTCAAAATCGTGGATTAAAGCGTTGGTACCAAAAGGTTGCCATATATAATAGAACGCAGGCGACACCCCTGGAAGTGAGAAAAAACGAATTTATTAAATAATGCATGACATATAAAGCAAATGGCCAAAACTATATTATTCTGAGCGGTGTTTGTTGAAAGAGGTTAATTTGTTTCGTTTTTGTCTAATTGGGATTTGTTGACACTGTGGTTCAATTTGCTCCCATATTGATTCTTCTGGTTAATCTGTCTTGCAATCTGGTCGCCCTGGCCTGGTTTTTCTCTCCTTGAAGTTATTGGCGCCTTTGTTTAGAAGGGTTCTTGCTCAGCCCTATTTTCTTGATCACCGAAGAAATTGCTTTCTTTCAAAGCTTTCAGGCTGTGCTTCGGTCTGAACGTGCGCCTCTTCAAAGATGTGGTTTAAGAAGCAAATATTTTTATGTGTTTAGGGTTTTGTATTTCTGTTTATCCTGTCTGTTCTCACTCTTTACACTTGAACGTCTGTGCTTTACCAGCTTGCCTGCATACTCAGTTTGAAGAATGGAGACTGAGTTCTCGAGCATGGTTCTAATTTTATGCTGTCTGTGTAAAGAAAGTTGTCACTGACTGAAGAGTAACTGAAACTGATTGTTCAATAAAATTTGCTAGCGGAACTTCATTTTTATTAAAACAATCGAAGCATTTATTAGCGCATGCTGATACGTGCTTGTATTAGAAGTTGTCCGGGCTGAATGCAGCGTCACAAAAATAGTTTATTTAATATAACCAGTCTATGAAACAGGACTGGACAATATAGCGATACAAATCTATTGCGATAGTATCTTAGAGATACGTTGGAATATCTGTATCTCTTACATTTTAAAAATGTATGTCTATATGTGTAGTGAAATACATTTACCATGTATTGATTTTATAGCAGTACTCTGCCAGGCCAAGGTATCGCGTTACGTTTGCTGTAGAATAAAAACTGTCGCTTGTTTACGATACACTGAACACTTCGTTTTGGTAAACCAGCCGCATATCCACCACTATAGATGAAGGTCTAAGTGTAAACAACAAATTCAATAATAAAGTGAATTTGTTGTTTACAAACAACAACAAATTCAAAAACAACAAATTCAACAACAACGAAGAATATTTACTTGCCAGTATAGCAGAATATGTTATTCCCACAAAGCCCTTCACTAATTTTACTTTAGTTTAAAATATTCTCAAAAACAAATTCCAGTGGAGGGGAGAAAACCACCAATAAGGAACAGTAGGGTATTTGCGACAAGCTCTTTTTTTTTATCTTATGTTGGAACAGGTTCCATGCAGACTAAGGTGATTTAGTGCTGACAGGTTCTTCTCTTTTCCTCGATCTATGCACTCTGGGTTGCTGTGAAGCAATTGAGGTGAGTTTACATGCTAGTGGCTGCTTACGACCGAGTTCATGTGACCTCGCACGACGAAAGAACACGCTGGCGCCATCTATATGGGACCATGGGACTGCATTTCACTAGAGAAAACGTTTTGCAATATTTGCGAGACCAAATGTACGGAACTGCCTATAAGACATGGTCGTTTACAACATTGACAAAGTGTTTAAGCTAACAAAGAGAAAAATAATCTGTTAAAAAAATGAAATATTGCGAGATGCCAAGTGGCCTGTGGCCTCCCGATAGATGGTGCAGGGGTGTTCTTTCGCCATAGGAGATCTCAAGAGGTTTTAAGACACTCGGTCTTAAGCGGTTTCAAGTGTGTGAATAAGCCTTTAAACGAAGGTTTGAGACGCCCCATCGCAGCAAGGCAGGGTTTATTTTAGGCAGACGCCTTTTGTGAATCATGGCAGGCAGTCGTTGGCCTCCACTACTTAGGTGGGTCAAGGGGGTCGATCATAATTTTAGCGGCATTCGGAATGGTGGCTGCGAATAGATAAAAAGCCTGGAGTGAGATGCGTACCTAAACTGACACAGGAGGAGGACTACAATCCCTACCATATGCACGTTCCCTCCCTTAGCCAATTGGAAAAAAAAATGTGATTCAGTATGTATCTTTATCTATATTCCGGATTACTTTTTTGCCGTTTCCGTAGAAGTTGTTGGTAAACCGATAAAAAGAAAGACAAGGATGCCATCATTGGAGATTTTAAAAAAATTGGCTACTCTGGTAGCTTTATTGAACGCATCGCCCGACGCCAAGCTCTCCCCAGACAAAACCAGAAGCCACTTGAAAGAAGACAGCTTCATCTAGTCGCGCGTATCAGCGTTCCCTACGTAAAGGGGACTAGCGAAGCGCTGGCGCGAGTACTGGGAAAAAAAAAAATCTGGTGGCCCACAAGCCCGCGTCCACACAGGGAAGGTTCATGCCAAGTCCTAAAGATCGTCTACCAAAAGGAAAAGAACAAGGCGTGGTTCCCTCCATTTCAGGCACAGAGTGCCGCGCAACATACATCGGTGAGACGAAGAACTTTCCCGAGCGAACCCGCCAACACAAGAACGACGTGCGGATGTTGGACAGTAAGCGCAGCGCCATCGCCAAACATTGCGATACCTTAGACCATCCCATTGACTTCCTGAACGCGCACGTGGTTGATAAAAAGCCATATATCCGAAAAAAGACTTTTCTTGGAGTAGTGGCAAATCCACCATACACCAAGAAACCTAAACAGGTCCCTGGGTGCCTTGCACTTTGTGTACGACCGTCTTCAAAACTAAAAAGATGATTTTTGAATATTTACACTTTTTTATTAATATATTTTTAAGACGAAGAGGTAAGAAACTGCTGCTACTCCGCGTGCGTTCAGTCCCCCTTGAAGATGAAACCGAGCAGGTTTTTAAACGTCGAGTTTCCTTTCGATATCTGGTTGGAGCTACATTTTTCGAACTTTAATCTTAGATTGAACGGAAATCTATTATTTGATGCACCCTCGCTAACGGTAACTTTGTCAAATGGCCAGGACATTTTTAACTCTCTCGTCGAGGTCACTCTTGAGAAAAACTAATATTGTTATTTTTCGTTTAATATCGGTGAATATCGGTTAGCGCTAAATAATTTGCTGTCACGGTTACGGTTATGGTTTTCCTAATTTTGAAATAACAGTTTTGTTCCAGTTACGGTTACTGAAAAAATTTCGTTCCCAAACGGTTTTCGATTTTGGTTATGGTTACGGTTTGCAGTCCCTGGTGCCAAGCCGTGCTACGAAATATACGCGTCAGTGTTTGGTTAAATATTATTCATCCGTGCCTAAAAAAGGTGGAACTTGTATTTGTCATTTTGATTCAGAACTCAAGTTATATAAGTTTCAATACTGAGATCAAAAACGACCTTCACTTAGATAAACAAAACGGGTTATGCTAGGCCGTCTACTTTGGCGATGAAAGCGAAACTAAGGACTCACTCAGTCTTGCGTAGAAATTTAAGACATGTTATAGTAGTCACCAAATTCCTCAGTGTTTCTTATGTACAGTGTAAAGGATATGATCTTAACAAAATTCAAAATTCCTGTCGACACTTTCATTTCATTTTATTTCATTTTATCCATTTGGCTCAGGAGGGGCGGGGTACGGCAGATACCCCCGTCTCTCGCCACCGAACTAAAAAAAAAAAAAAAGAGGGGGGAGGAGAGGGGTAGATAAACAATGAACACTAATAACAACAACACTATTCACAGTCTGAACGGAATGAAACATGAACAGCAGGCCGTCGGCCCCCAGCGCCACGCCGAAGCCCGAGACCCGCCAAGCTAGGGCCGAACACATCCTACTCGAATGTGTTCGACCCCTCTCCGGCCGGCTCCAAGCCCCAGCGCAGCGCCGGCGACGCTCCGAGAACCGTCGACTGGCCGCACGCACCCCATCCCACCCCGTCTGTATATATACAACAAGGATAATGACAGCAAGGATATGACACAATGTAATTAAACTAAATTAGCTTCTTTAAATGGTATATTATGGCCGATGAAACTCCGTAGCATTTCGTTCTTGAAGAGACAGCCTCTCTGCTGAACTTTAATCCTTGAAGCTAAAAAGCTTAAAGGATTGAAGCCTTTTAGCTCAGGTAAAACTGCCCTGCACAAAGAAGAAAGGTTTTATGCACGACATCCTTCCCGGTGTTGGCATTTGTCGAGTTCTTATTTATTAACCTAAGTCAACAAGTAACTCCTTATATTAAGCTTTAAACTGCTGTCAAATCTAAAACAAACCACAGACAATTTTGTTTAAAGTACGGACACAAACAATATTCTATTTCTTGCGTTTTTGATATGTCTGATTATGACAAGATGATAAAAAAAATTGAAAATATAACAGTAATCTTGTGTCTAAAAGCTTCAATCCTTGATAGATCGTCCGAGAAGTGAATTAATATTCTTACACGTGCACAAGAGTGCCAAACGTCTGTTGAATACTTTTCATAATTTTGAAGTAACGGTTTTGTTGCAGTTACTGTTACTAAAAAAATTTCGATCCCAAACGATTTTCGATTCTGGTTATGGTTAGCTTAGTTTAGGTTAGGTTAGGTTAGGTTAGGTTAGGTTAGGTTATGTTATGTTAGGTTAGGTTAGGTTAGGTTAGGTGTTTTTTTTTTGACGTCACACCGTTCCAAGGAATTTGAGAACGCTGAAAGAGCCATAAGAGAACTTCAAACTCGAAAGTGAACCGTCGTCTGCTCACAGCGATAGGCGGCAGGCACGGAGGAGAGCGGTTGTTCGCGGGACGCGGGTGAACACGACACTTCGGGTGGGGACGGTTCGGAGGCGTGAGAGAAACTCGAGTTGCAGAACGACTCAGTCTATGACGTCACTTCACTGGCGCGGATTGCTCGACAGCTTCAAATTCGGCTTTTGGAAATTGTTTATTTCCTTCCCAAATACTGAGCTCCCAAGTTTTTAATTTTGAGGGTAATGTCCATGCATCGTTTTCAATCGTTTCGGACAATTAAAAAATGGTTTTGATCTGTCAGTTCCCCTTTAAGCTGAAACGACGAATAGTTGGTATTCGTTGATCGTAATAAAACACACACACACACACACACACACAAAACACGAACTGAGCAGAAGAAACACGCCAACAGGACGAATGCTGACTTTCAACTGAAATTTTTACTACTTGAAGCAGAAATGACGAAAATAAAGGAAGAAACCAAACGTGCACCATCAGTGAAATACGTGTCAAACCCCTTGAACTATCACCCCCATATCATTCACATCACCTCGTGGATACCTCTCATTCTCGTTCGCAGAAATTCAATTTCTTTTTCTGAAAGCGCTATCGACGCTTCACTTACGCACTGGTCCCAGGAGTGACAATGTGAAATGTGTTGAGCACTTCTCCCGTCATCCTATCGTTGTTTCTACCTCAAATTGTAGCGTCACGAAAGGACGGTTTACACTTCTACACTTGGCAGGGTAACGGGAGGTGCCCTCCGCCAGCGGCGCGAAGATAGTTATGCTCTCTTAGCATATCGTTTAAACGTGTACTCCGGCGTTTTGTTTATAATCCCCGATTTACCTGAAAATTTGCTAAACACACAAAGATACATCGCTGAAAGAAAAATCCAAATATTGGGCCAAAATATTGTTTGTCACAAAGTTATTGAATTTACAATTTTTATAATCACCATATTTTCGAAAAAGAAAAGTTAGTACTGACAGGAATGACAAAGTGACGTCAGGGGATGGCAGGGGTACACTCCTTGGACTGTAGACTTTGTTCCCAACTGATTACAAGCAGTTTCATGATGTCAAATTAATGTCATTGAAGCTCGCCCTACACCAGCGCAGCAGCACGAAACAAATGCTCGGCATAGTCCATTTTTAAATGGCTGCTCAACCTGCAAGCCTGCACTGTTAGCACGTCTCGTGTAGTTGATGAATATTTGGGGTGAAAAACACGTTATTTGTTGAAATTAGCATAAATTTACACGTTGTGTAATGAATAATTCGTTCTAACATCATGCGAGGTTGTTAAAAACGTGTTTTGGTTCGGTCTTACACGCATAACCGTCTAGCCGACCTCCAAACCACGCATCACCCCCGGAGACGACCGCAGCATTGCCGGCTATCGAAGCACCGGAATGCTAGGGGACACACCTAGAAAGGACCGTGGAGACAAATGCCGCGGAAAGAAACATGTCTCGGATACAGATATGCACCAAAAGCAATTACGCCATGTCGCGGGACGGTGCGAAGCCCGCGCTTCTTGCGCGCTGCCATTGATTCTGGTTGATGGCAATGCGGCTTCCCTCATGTCGCCCATGTTTGTTGTTTTAGGGGTCTTGATAATAGTTTCTTACTCACCATAAATAAAATTATGGGTCTAATTACTCTTTCTAAACAGTTAAAACGGTTATACAAAAACGTGTCCTTGATCTGAACCGTAGCGCTATGATCTGAACACGTGACATTGCAGTTGGTTTGGTTTGGGTTCAACCTTCAACTGCAAGCGAAATGGCCGTGTAACACTATCTCAGTTCAGTTTGGTCGAACCACGATTAGCGGCCGCTAACTGCTGTTTGCCTAACCACAGTTAAAACGGCCCGTGAAACTAGGAGGTGAAACGAGACGCGGCGTCGATGGCTGGTTACTTCATCCATATCGGGTCTCAGTACTATGAGGCTTCTTCCTGCCACTGTTATGATCAGCCACCCAGATCGCAACGCAGCCAGTCCGCCAGCGGCGACCAGACGACTGGGTACGGCTCCTGGGATGCCCGAACCTTCGCGGGGGAGCACTCAGTCCGCTGCGCTACGACCTAACCGCCCGCCAGCCAGTGGCGACCAGACGGCTGGGTTCGGCACCTGGCATAGCCGAATCGTGTCGACGTTCGCGAGGGAGTACCCAGCCCACAGCGCGACCACCCATAGACGCGCTCCCCGCCTCGGGGAGAAAAGCATGTCGAGTAGGAAGTGTCGGCCGCAGTGTCGTTGTAGTGTTTGTGTATATGCTTATGTCGTTGCTGTGTAATATGTTGTGCTCGTGTTGTCTGCGATGTATGTAGTGTTGCTGTCTACTCGTCCGTAGCGTACTGACAGATTCGGTTTGTCTTTTTTTGTTATATAGGCTGCTAGAAATCTCGCTAGGGGGCGCAAGTTACCGCCCGATTCTAAATATTTTGCCCAAGTTACTTCTCCATGTAAGTTCTGCATTCGTTTGTCTGTCTAGCAGTTGCATTGTAGCTACCGCACGTCGGTACGCCTAGGTGGCGCGAATCGTCGCGCGATTAAAATATTTCGCTTGATCTAGTCATTTATTTACGTTCGGCATTTGTTCATCTGTCTAGCAGTCCCGTCGTAGCTACCGACGCCGCCGACCCCGCCGACACACGTACGTAGCTTTGCACGAAGCTACGTCTGCCGATTAGAGACCGTTTAGTGTTGAAAGTCGAGAGATAAAGCAAATATGAGAGATAAAGCAAATATGTACAGGAAGGCAAGACCCTCCTCACGTGTTGGCCGCGACGTCACGGAAACGATAGGACGCTATTGGATGCGGAGGTGGCGGAGGGATAAATGATTCCCTTTGAGGGGTATTCGCCGCTACCTTCTTGACGTGTAACTTACTATAGATGATATTCACTGGTGACAAAAACACCTCGAGAGGCTTTACACCAATGACCTTAAGCGCCTTGTCGGTCCGCCAACGAGACATAGCGCCGCGGACGCCGTAAAGAAGACTTGCACGACCCTACAAGGAGACGCCGGGATGCATATTTTTACGGCGCAGGCGATACACCCCCTAGCAACGACGCTCTCACCGGATGGGCCGCTAGGCAACGCGCAGGAACTTAAATTTCGGATTCGGACGGCCGTTGCGTTGTCTCACTCGGGAGCGCGTTAACCCACCCCCTGCCTGCGTTCACGCCGCTTCGAGGCGACAGTATGCGGCTGCTAATTACAAACCTATTAAGCAAACAGTTTTTTTTTTTTGATTGCATAATAATTGGAGTGTTTTCTTGTACCATGGATTTGATGAGTCAGTCCTGATACGTAAAGTGAGGAAGTACAACTTAACCGGACTACCGTATTTACTCGAGTAATAGCCGCACTATTTATTAAAAAGACCCTTGCGTCTACTTTCCTACAGAACACATTTACAGCCAATCATTGCGTTGCGCATAAATAACATAGCAAATAACCATATCGAGAACACGACTCTCCATACAAATGCAATCTTCACAGATGGTATCTTAGCACGAAGACGTTATCTCTGTCCTGTAAACTGCTGGAATCATGCTGTCGGTCGCGCTGATTGGCAATCTGCGTGCTCCGCGGAAAGCGGACCCTCAGGTTTTCTTCATAAACAGTGCGGCTATTATTCGAGTAAATACGGTATTTATTTTATTTTTGTAAAGCTCCCAGTTTTCGTCAACAGGTCTTACCGACCATTTGGTTATGTACAAGCTATTAAAATCAAATAAATATGTATTTATTGCTTCTTAATCGGCTTTATTATAATCGTTAATAAATTTACAGATCGGGTTTTTACAAATCCCGTGAATGATAGGTCGACCTCAAGGATATTATGGCCGCTCAAACCGTTACAATGCTGATCCGTTTTTACAAGGCCCGGCGATGTAGATAAGACGATACCGAAAATGCTAGCAGAGCGTGTAGGCTGGTTAACCACATGCGTCATGTGGAAGGTTTGACACTTGTCAAGACATTCTGTCGATGTGCATGACCTATCAGATGATACATTGACCAAATCTGATAGTGAAAAATGGAAATCACCAAAAAGCAAAAAGTCAGATTTTGGGAATTGTTTTTTAATATTAACTAATACGTCAGAAAGAGTGGTAGTGAACGATGAATCACAGTCAGGTGGTCTGTAACACGCAAACATAATCAGCCGTATTCACCAGTCGTGACTAGTAACTAGCGCTGTTTTAAAGCTATAGTACCGCGTCTACGCAGTCGCGAACTAAGAGAAAAAATCAGCGACTAAGGATTGACTAGTTCTGCTGTATTCACGAGCGCGAAGCGAGCGGGTGACTATCTAGTCAGAACTAACAAGCGGAAGTGATATAAGAAGATAGGTCACGCATACGACTACTTAAACGCCGCTGCCTAAATGGGTATTGTATGGTATAAAAACTAATATTTAACTGTTTACCAGTAAAAAAAGAAATGTTGCAATGAGAGACTAATTGTCCGAGACAAAGGTTTACAAAGGAAAATTAAAAAGAAATGCTTAAGGGAGAAACACGGAAGCCGCATTGCCAGCGACATAAACAAATATGGAAGCGCCCGTAACTGCGTTTTTTCTCGTCGTCCAGCGACCTGCTGAGATCTCTTTAGCGGAATCTTTGACCGTTGAACATGGCTATTTACACAATATTTGCTCCTCCAATTCTTTCTAGATGTGTCCCCCTGCGTTCCGAGACAGTAAGTGCTTCGTTAGCGCTATACGGTCAGCGGTGATAGGAGTCGGCCATGGTGCTGAGCCACTAGTCACCCGCTAAACACCGGCTAAACTAGCCCTACCCCATGACTAATATTTGTTAGTCGACTTCTTACTCGCGCGGGGCGACTAGGCCCTAAACACTACCGGTGAATACCAAGCGCTCAGTTAGCGGCGACTATCGCTCGCCACGTGATCTTTTTAGTCGATGACGTCGCTAGTCAGGGGTTAAACAGGCGCTACTCGCGCCTGGTGAATACAGGTGAATAATTTTATTGGATGGTGTACAAACACATACTGCAGTAAATTCAATGATTATATTTTCAATCGCCACATCAAAACAATAAATACTTTTTTTTTTTATAGCGATAATCACGCCACCCCCTCTTCGAACGGCTCGGTCATGGCGAAAAATGTTCCAGTCATCATTATGGGTGAATAATTCTGTGTCATCAATACTGTGCTTAAGCCACGTTTCTGTTAGGACAACGATATGAGATTAACTATCTTCCATGACAGCGCAAAGATAATCGGGCTTCGGTATAATACTACGACTGTTAGTAAAAAGAACAGAATGAAGTTGTGTTTTATTGCGTGGTTGGATGTGGTGGGAGCTGATTAACTTTTTAATAACTTTTCATGTTATTTGCTATGAATTTTGCTCTAAAACTGACTGTGAATCTTGGTCATAAGAATAGCGCTTATTTCCAATGAGCAATTTGATATAAAGCGCACCTTAAAAGAGACGTTAAGGCTTTTTCCGTGCTCGAAAAGTTTGACTATGGCCTGCTGCACTGAAGCAGAAAAATTCTCGCGGACAGCAAAATCGCGTTCTTTGGCTTGAACCCCAGGGTCAAAATACTCTTATCTTCCTTAAAACAATAAAATTTGAAGATAATGGGTCTGTTCTTGCCTTCTTGAAATTAACCTAAGCGGTGTGACAGTTTAAGATTGGCGGGGTTTAACTGAATGCCCAACTTTTCCGAACAGAAAGCAAGTAAATTTTTTTCAGATTGGCTCCATGTTGAGGTCAGAGCGTTAGGACAGCCGAAAAATAACAGATTACATCGTCGAAGACGGTCTTGTGATCATCACATGTTTTTATTTATCCGTATCTTCTTCTGTGTTTCTTAGTCCAATACAGTAATATTAAACAGCGCACAAAACGTCGGCGGAAGAGAAAGGACAGCAGAACGAAAGAGCGCTGACTCCCAACTGATTTATTTAAAAAGAAGTGAAAAGAAGGAAAAAGAAGCCACGAAAATTGAACCCCACGTGAAGTGAACACAAGATAAAAGAAAACGAAGAAGAAGAAAAGGAAGAAAATATGTACAGACTAGATCTATAAATTTGAGAAAAAGAAGAAAAGAAATGAAAAAAGGTAAAAGAAAAATTACTACCAGCAGGCAAGGAAGGTTTCTTTGTGCTCATCCCACAGGGAATGATTCAAGACAGAGCTAATGCGGCCGTGTACAAGAACTTTCGTCCAGAGCCTGTTTCCCTCAAAGAGGCAAAACGTAGGGCAGTGGACCTCTGTTCTACGATATCGTTGCCTCAACTGGCCGCCAACATCAAGAAAGCGGAGGGGTTGCACCTTCAGGTGTTCTTCTCTGCCAAGACACACAAGGAGGCCTGCCCATTCCGGGCAATCGTCACGGAGCGAGGTACCTGGCAGCGCCAAGTGGCTGCCTACCTCCAGAAGCACCTTTCCAGCTTAAGCCTCTCGGTCACCACTTTCCGGGTTCCCGGTTCGAAAGTTTGGATTTGGATTTGGATACGACTGAAGTGTCAATTAGCTGGATCCAAATCCAAGTGTATGACTTGGTAGGAAAGCTTGGGAAAGCTTCACGCTTCACCGCCATTTTGCGTAAGTGAAGGCGGACATAACCTTCTTCCTTGAAGGCCCATCCTCGGTTGCCATGCCGAACCGAGTCTAACTTGCTGCGCAAGTATCGCCACACTTCGTCTTGCGACAAGTTGGCGCACTGCGGAGGGTTTTCAACCCAGCCGTCGGCTTGAAACGAGAACGGGATGTTCTCGTCTTCGGCCATCGTCACCGGTTACCGAAAAGTAGCGGAGCCGCAAACTCTAGACTGAAACGCCGATGACAAGGAGAACCCAGCAACGTGGAGAAGTCAAGTGTAATGGCGTTCCTATCATACCCAGTATTCTCGATACCAGATTTTTTACTAGTTTACATTCCTGCCGCCAGGTGACGCCACATCTGCGGAAACTGGTGGATTCTGAGGCAGTGGTGCGGTCACTGCGATTTGAGAAATATGGTCATCATGAGATTTTCAGTGTGGATGTTCAAGATCTCTTTTATTCCATCCCACATCCACCTCTGCTTGCTGCGGTTCAATCGTGTATTGAGAGCAACGGAGAGCTTGCATTTCGAAATACTACCGGCATCTCCATCGAGGACTTCCTAGAGCTGTTAATTTACTACCTTAAGTCTACGTACATCAGGTGGAAGGACGACCTTTACCTACAGAAGTCCGGTGTATGTATTGGGTCGTGCGTTGCACCTGTTCTCAGCGACATCTTCCTGAACCGGGGTTGATCCAAGTATCCATGATTCCCTCAATACCCTGCCTGTAAAAAACGTGTTTCGACATGTGGATGATTTTTTGATTGTGTACGAGAAAGGGGTGGAAGGTCATGGTGTACATCAGGTAGTCGAAACCTTCGTCAAGTGCGGTTCGGGACTAAAGTTCACGTTTGAGGAACCAAAGGATGGGACCCTGCAATTTTTGGATCTATCGCTATCGGCCCAAGCCAACCACTTGTGCTGGTCGTACTCTCCCCGGTCAAAAAAAGCCATTCTGCCCTGCACATCCTCCCACTCTAAGATTGTGAAAAGGGGCATAGCCATGTCCATTTCAGGCTCGGCCTTGGAAAATTCATGTTTTCATACCGTGAAGGACAGTTGTCGCTCTCAACTTGAACGCCTTAAGGCATCCGGTTACCCTCAAGCAGTTTTAATAGAAGTTATGGGGTCTTTGTTGAAGAAGGTTAAGGGGGATAGTAGCAGCAGGAAAAATATACAAAAGAAGCGCCCAGTCGAAGTACCGTACCTGCATAAATGGACCTTTTGTAGAGATACGCGGTGCGCATGCGCGGAGTATTTCAAGCGCCTGGGTTCGAGAGTATCTAGTTCCAAACAATCCGCCATCTTGCATTTCTCGCCTTTGAGCGGTTTCGTTGTGTCGACCTCGGGGCGGAAGATTACGCACGATGGGGACAAAGGTGAGCTTGGGGGAGCCGTATCTAGGTCACATCGCCTCAAAGGGTGAACAGGATGTAGCTGACGTTTTGGGTGTGGAACGGGTGGGAGAGGCCTTGGGCGCGCGTTGTTTTCCAGTCACCTAGTCTCGAACCGATTCGCGTGTCTAGGTGGCAGCACATATTCGCCAAGAGGTCCATTGTCTCACAATTTGAAGCAGATTGCCAACAGGTATGATGTTCCCGTGGTGTTTTCGGCCCCCCTAAGGTTATCCAAGATCTGCACAAAAGTGGGGTCCGTCCTTGACAACCGTTTACTAGCCGTATGCAACAAGAGGAACAAGTACAAGTTCGTTACCTGCACGGACGGTGTGGTCTACAAGATCCCTCTGACCTGTGGTAGATGCTATATAGGACACAGACTGAACGATGCGTCAACGACCGGCTTAGAGAACATTTCTATTCACTTCAAGCCACGTTTTGTATTTTCGGAGGAGGACGGTGTTGGTGGTGAGGTGTTGGTCCGAGAGGTTCTGTCGGGTAGCGGCACAAGGCTGCGTGAATGGCCTTGAATGCCGGTGGTGGCGATGTCTTGCCTTGTCAAAGTCGGGAAAGGAGAGGCAGCCTCTGCCGCAGGCGTCGTCGTGGCCGGGGAGTGAGTGTCAGGTTCATCCGCGCGAAGGGGACCCGGTAGCGGCGGGGCCCGCGTCCTCGCGGGCCCCGCCGACGGCGAGGAAGGACACCTGTGACGGTCTACTTGTTTATTCCAAATCTCAGGGTGAACTGTTCTAAAGCGATATTCGCACGAGCTGAGCACGCGCCACTGCGATTGGGGCACGCGCTTCTCTCGTTCAGAATTCGTGCCCGTACGACCGCTAAAGTTGGCTGAAGCTAAACTCAGAATACTACATTCTTCCTTTCTTAATATTTTTAGATGCGGAGCATCTCTTGCTCGGGTCTATGTCCCGCGGCGTCGGCGTCGTAGTCCGAACTCGCACTACGCATGCGCAACTCTCCTCCTCTAGTCTCCTCTCCTTCACGTGTGAGCGGTAGCGCGCTGCGCGCGTTCCCCATCACGTGACCGGGGCGGGGTCTGAGGCGAAACCGTGTTTCCCCGGAGGAGGGAAAGGAGGAAAGTTTTCGGCGCGCGGGTCGCAGCGCCAGGCCAGGCCTTTCTAGTGGGGTGAGCTTTCCCCGCAACTCCGCGGCTGTCGTCTGCTAGCATTTCCCGACTGCTCGCGTCCGTTGCAGCCTAGATCTCGCCGGCCAGCCCGGTCTCGACGAGGAAACCTGCAAGCGCTGTTAGGGCATTTTGCGCCGCCTTACCGTGCGGTCTGATTAGACTTTCCAAGTTACTCGTGCTACATCAGTTCACCGCTGTTGACTCCAGACCGTTCTTCCGATGAAGTGTGATGGAAGCAACAGTCCCGTCAGTTTTTGGGTTGGCGCAAGCAAGCGTCAGCACCACCCCGATGCTCCGCATCACCCCATGGTTCCCCTCGGGAAGATGGTGTAATTTTTTTGTTACACAAACATAATGGGAGATTAAAAAGTCAAACAAAGAACACAAAAGCACTCTAACACACGCCCCTATTCTCCCTTTCTTAATTTTTAAACATTTTCTTAAGTGAAAGGTAGGTACCAGAAAAACACGACTCTCGGGTTTCGTAATGAAGACCCCAAACTAAAAAAGATCAAGTCCGGTGAAAGGTCAGTGTCATTTTGATAGGTTCACTCAAATTCGTAGCAAACGCCGGCTCATGCATGTGTATGAAAGTTCGCTGAGAATCTTCGAGCGTTATTGTTCTGAAAACTTTAGTACTTTGATTGTCGAACGCAAAACTCTTTTCGAAAGCTAAGCCTATTCCTGGCACCATTCGTCTTGAACGCAAGAGGTGCTAATTCTTCCGCATACGGGGGTGCTAAGGAACGTGGCTGCTCACTATCGAAAGCGAAGCACAACACAGGTGGCTTTGGGTGAAATCTGTTGGCGCGTGCGGGCGCGCTCTTTCTTTGAGGTTGTGTTGTGAATGTCATATGCAGCAGAATACCCAGGCCTTGCAGGGGAACCAGGCGCTGCAGGAACATCAGATGCAGCGGAAAACCGGGCCTCACAGGAAAACCAGGCGCTGCACTCTTACATCTCGGCCAGGTGCCGTTGAAGACGGGTGGCCACTTTCCAACATGTCGGGAGGCAGGAGCTTGCGGCTATCTTGAGCACTGACTTGGATCAGCGTCGAAGCATCACGACGATAAAAGAAACAAAAAAAAAAAACCAGCTTGAGCCTAACTACGCGACACCTCTGAATTCTCCGGATCTCAGCCTGAACGTACAACACAAAACAAAACTCGATTTGATGAAAGTCCACGTCATCGCAGGGCGGACGGGATGAAAAAAAAATTGCTGTCTCTGAAGGCCAGCTGCCTCGGCCAGAGCTTATTTCTCGCCTGGAACAATGTTCACGTCATCGCAGGGCGGACGGAACCAAAACCAAAATGCTGTCTCTGAAGGCCAGCTGCCTCGGCCAGGGCTTATTTCTCGCCTGGAACAATGTTCCCGTCATCGCAGGGCGGACGGAACCAAAAACAAAATGCTGTCTCTGAAGGCCAGCTGCCTCGGCCAGGGCTTATTTCTCGCCTGGAACAATGTTCACGTCATCGCAGGGTGGACGGAACCAAAAAAATTACACCATTTCCCGAGGGGAACCATGGGGTGATGCGGAGCATCGTGTTGGTTCCGAGGAAAGAGTCAGTTGCGTGCTGACGTCGAGAAATGGCGCCACCGACTGCCCTAGCGTTACCCCCTACGCGAGCCTTTTGGAACGCTCGCCGCTCGCCGTTTATTTTTTTTTTCACACTTGAAGGAGAGGAGACTAGAGGAGGAGACTTGCGCGTGCGCGCGCGGTGTGAGGAGAAGCGAACGCACGCGCAGTGCACGCAGCTGGTAGAGAGAGAGAGCGGAGAGAGTAACGCGCAGCTGTTGGAGAGAGGGAAGGAGGAGAGTTGCGCGAGCGTAGTTCGAGTGCCGACTACAACGCCGACGCCGCGGGACATAGACCCGACCAAGAGATGCTCCGCATCTAAAACAAAATGCTGTCTCTGAAGGCCAGCTGCCTCGGCCAGGGCTGATTTCTCGCCTGGAACAATGTTCACGTCATCGCAGGGCGGACGGAACCAAAAACAAAATGCTGTCTCGCAAGTCCAGCTAATTTTCTCAGGGCTTATTTCTTGCCTGGAACAATGGACCTTTTTCACATACCGACGGCACCAGGCGGTGGCTGCACGAACTAAAAATCGAGGAAGTGACCTACCTGCGCTACCAATCGATAATGGGAGCTACGCTACCAGTTTCTTCGCTCTCCTAGCAGCGGCGCGTGCCCAAGGCGACTCTAAAGAGGGGGATCTGTGGCGTCCACCCAAACGTCATGTTTTTCTTTCCGCCCACTTTCTTTTTTTGTGTAACACAATTATATATATGTTGCAATTACGTGTTCTACTCGCTGATCCACAGCCTCCTTCCGAATTTCCTCGATTTCTAGTGCCGACTTCCCCCGCTTGGCATCGAGTGCTCACGCGTGCGCAGAACGCTTCTCGGAAAAGGCCCATTGATTCAGGGACGCGCTGCGTCCAAAAAAAAAAAAAAAAACAAGTAAAGCAATAAAATAAATGAACTTGGCGTTCGAAACGTCAGGCGTACAGGAGTTCCAAGACGCTCTGGTTCGGAGAAACGAGTACTACCTGGCTCGAAGTAGGCTGCACGAAAAGAACAAGAGAAAAGGAGAAAACCAAACGCTAGCTCGACTGGCCCGAAACAGTCATAAAGAAACGCCGCGAGGCTGCGAAGAAAAAAAAACAAAGCAAAAAACGTTCAAGATGCGCAGGTTCTTGCCAACTATGTGACTGGGACGCAGAGCTTGCCTTGAAACTGTCGTTGCCCTTTTCGAATCCCATCCTCGTCGCCATTTTGTATTTTAGGAGGAGGCCGGTGTTGGTGGTGAGGTGTTGGTCCGAGAGGTTCTGTCGGGTAGCGGCACAAGGCTGCGTGAATGGCCTTGAATGCCGGTGGTGGCGATGTCTTGCCTTGTCAAAGTCGGGAAAGAAGAGGCAGCCTCTGCCGCAGGCGTCGTCGTGGCCGGGGAGTGAGCGTCAGGTTCATCCGCGCGAAGGGGACCCGGTAGCGGCGGGGGCCCGCGTCGTCGCGGGCCCCGCCGAAGGCGACGAAGGACACCGGTGACGGTCTACTTGTTTATTCCAAATATCAGGGTGAACTGTTCTAAAGCGATATTCGCACGAGCTGAGCACGCGCCACTGCGATTGGGGCACGCGCTTCTCTCGTTCAGAATTCGTGCCCGTACGACCGCTAAAGTTGGCTGAAGCTAAACTCAGAATACTACACCACGGTCGGTGGACACTTGCCTACACACTGTCGCTCCTGCCAGTGCACACCTAAAGCCCCTTGATAAAGGCTTTACATATCGAGGGGCTTTATGCACTCCGACGTTTGGTGAAACAACTGTTCTTGGGAGATTTCAAGACCGGACTACACGAGAGATCTTCGAGGCTTTTCAAATTCAAAAACTAGGACAGCAATGCGTCAGCCAATCGTCCCTGTCGCTGAGTGCTAAGGAGGTGTCTTTTTTGGCCAACGCCTACGCGCAGTTACTTTGGCCGGCCAAGGGTGAAAGTACCGTTTTCTCATTTTCCTTTTACCTTTTTTCATTTATTTCCTTCTTTTTCTCAAATTAATAGATCGTCTGTACATATTTTCTTCCCTTTCTTCTTCTTCGTTTTCTTTTATCTTGTGTTCACTAAACGTGGGGTTCAATTTTCGTGGCTTCTTTTTCCTTCTTTTCACTTCTTTTTAAATAAATTTGTTGGGAGTCAGCGCTCTTCCGTTCTACTGTCCTTTTCTCTTCCGCCGACGTTTTGTGCGCTGTTTAATATTAGTGATGTACCAACTAGCTCTAATTACCACTTACTATAGTCCAATACAGCTTTTTTATTTCTAATATATTTTTTTAGTGGAGTCGTAGCGAGTTCGCAATTCGGCTTTTTCGTTTCTTTTAAATCTAAACGATCAATGCGTTAGTATTTTCTTCTCAACGTTTTAAAAAGTGTGCTACACCATTGCCCGGCCCGAGCCCGGAAACAATCTGTGCTACCTAACCCGGGCCCGGCCCGGACCTGAAAACAATCCGCGCTAGCCGGCCCAGGCCCGGCCCGCGGGCCGGGCCGGACCCGGGCTTTCGGATTGGCCCGGCCGCCTACTGAGCTCTAAGTCGTCTACGACGAGCTTGTTCAGCGCGCCGTGAATGAAACTCGCAGTCTTCTGATTCGCTTCGGATTTTATTATGTCTAGCCATTCGGCGTGCAAGTTAGTTTTCTCGGATGATCGTGCGCATGGTCTGGTACAACGGGACGTGGACTACAGCCAACAGAAAAACCCAAAGTGTCTCTTTCGGACGTATGGCTTCCAGCATGCGCTCTTTGCCTTTTGCAGTGCTCTGGCGTCGCTTGCATGCTCGAGGCTCACGCGACGTCGAAGCTCAATCGAAGTTAGAATGAATTGAATGTATACACTGCGCTATAAAGGAACGATTGCTGTCATCAATAGGTCACCGGTTCAAATCTGGCTCGAAAGACTGACAGTTTTGTTTATTTTTAAATTCAGCGGGGGCGGCGGCTGACAGCGATCTTGTCATGCATGACGTCATCCGGAGTTTTAGCAAAGGGTGTCCATGTACTTTCTTGAGGAGGTTCTCACTGACAGCTGTCGCTGTAAAACCTCACGCGAGAGGACCGCGAGCACATAGTCCGCGCCCCATCTTGCCCGTGCTGCTCCCTCCTTGGCGTAACTACGCAATCACCATATACCGGCATGCTCTTGGGGAGCCTTACGGAGAGCGCGCTGGATTTGCCACTACACCCATTCTGTAACACTGTAACTGAGTCTTGCGTCATACTGGGAGAGTTACAAAGGCAGCTCCGACAGTTAAACTTGCCCCTGCTACAATATTCGATGCTAGTATTGTGTCTGGATAATTCCATCTGCGATTCAAAAGAGTTAGTGCGTCGTTAACACTGCCCGTCGTTGGCGGTGCCGCAGACGCTGCTATATTGAACTAAAAGACCGTAGCTCTGGTTCTTCAATTATACAGCGCGGCATCAACGCTTCTCCTAGTATAGCGCTGCGATGTATATGTGAACCGGCTTTGAAGGTGCGTTTAATTTAATTCCCTTGCAATAGATGAACCTGCCCGCGCTCTTGAGTTGTTAGCACACACCACTGGCGGGGCATCCCGAACTGATTTGCCCGTTGTATTACAATGTAGTTTTATCTACGGTTACCTAGATAAAGGTAGCTTTTCAGTTGCGTGAATACGTGTTTGAAATTAAATGTCATTTCTATTGAAGATGGTTGCAAAATACCACAGAACCTATAAACATCAAACTTGCGCCAAAGGTCATTTAAATCTAAATGCCTTTGCGAAAGTCATTCCGCCCTTTAGAAACCTTTGGCTGCTAGTTCATGTGCAACGGGCACAGCATAAGAGCAGTAAGAAAACCATATATATTCTCGTACACGTATACATATATAAAAATACTAGAGCTCCTGTATAGGCTCCCTACGGGAGCCAGAGTTACGCAGTGCCGCTATTCGCCGAGATCCAATTACGTGAGGAGCAGAATCAAATGCCGTGCAGGGAAGTAGGCGCTGCACGCGCCACGGCGTACGTTCCCCTGCTTTTGAGCGCGCCGCGCGCCTCGTACGCCCGGCGCCGCTATTCGCTGAATTCAGTCATGTAAGGAGCAGGATCAACATGCCGTGCAGAAAAGATGGCGCTACGGGGATGAACGCGCAACTCTGGCTCCCGTAGGGAGCTTATCAAGGAACTCTAAGAAATACGGTATAGCTTCCCGTCCACGTATACAGTTATAAAACATACGATGTAGCTTCGCCAATACTGGAAACTCCTCCTAAAGCCTAAAACGCTGCGAACGCTGACGGTGGCGTCCCTAGTGGACCTAGAGTTTTGGTAAGCAGACGACGCAATAGAAACGTAAAGGCTCCGCGGCGTTTTAAACGTTTGCGAGTCGCATTTTTTTTATCCTAAGAGCTGAAAGAATTAATTACGTTCAGTGTGTTTGTGCAACGGAGTCCACTGATCGCAACCACAAAGTCATTCAAATTATAGCGCGCATAGAACCATACAAATAATTTAGCCGAAACAAAGTCGTTTTTTTTTGGTTCGCAATGATAAAGCTTCGTAATCTTTAGGGATAACGGTAAACGAAGGCAGTAACTCGCAATCAATGCTTTCTTTAATCAAAATTGACACCCCCACCCCACCCCCCTCGGGTTTCGCTGCGATTGATAAAAAACATTCATAGGAAGGCAATCTGAAAACATCTTGTTCAGTGTACCAGGTTTCAGAAAGCATAATTATCTCGAAATCAGAAAGCTCAGCAAAAAACACTCAAGGTCAACACTTTCATTTTTTGCTGATCGAATATTAATACGTAAACAGTGAGTTGATAAGGAAACCTCTTCTCCAATACAAACTTCAAACTCAGAAAGGCATTTATTAGCGACATATGAGGCACAAGAGGGATAGTACAGAAACTACGACAATGACGTAGTCATATCATCAGAAGAGGCTGGTTTTTTTGGAAAGATTGTGTAAACGGGGCGTGGACTCAAACAAAAGGGCACTTCAAATTTGACTAATTGTACACTAGTCATTTAGGCGCTTTCTGTTTTTTTTTTTTTTTTTTTTTCTGCGGAGATTGGAAAGCGTCTATTTTACATTCAGCACGCCACGCTCACAGTATAAAGTATGACCACTCGCCATTCTGTAGCACCGCCGCTCTTCTGAACCGTAATGAATAATAATATTAATTTTAACTCAGGAATGATTACAGCGTGACTTCCATTAAAGAATATATTATGTTATCTTTTTTTTTGTCCATCAATTACTGCATGTATTGCCACGATAGAAGAATTGCAATTGATATACTTAAATGCCCGGAGGGGGAAAGTGAAAGCTCAGCTCTACTTCCCTGTATCGGCTAGGTATTTTTTTAATATACCTCAAAAAGAGGCACATTCTAGATGTAACTTCAAGAGGAAGGGTCTGCGGGTCCAAAGCAAACGTATATGAATATATCGCTAGTCTTTACTGAGCGCGTGCTTAATCTGGGGGATCTCGGGAGGCTGATTTTCCACTCAGTTATGATAGAAATGACGCAGTCAGCTCAGTCATTGGGACCTCACAGGAACTGCTTTTCCAAATTCGATCCAGTGAACCGCAAATAAAGACACAACCCGAGTATAAGTTGGATTCTGGGACTCTTCGGTGTACATGGCACTAACATCACACACCTTGCGAGAAAATCCGCGGCATCGAAGGATGCCCTCCTGCCCTACCAGAACAACGAGCCTTCCAGTCTTGAAGGGAGCTCTCCCCTTCTTTGGACTCCGGCAGCTGCCTCACGCGGGTCAGGGCTTTGAGGTGCGAGGCCCTCCATGCGCTCAGTCCACAGAACTACTGCGACCCCATCTCGGGCGAATTATTTTGTCACGCGGTCAGTGTCATCTTTAGAAGAATAAAAACGAACACGGAAGTTACTTCGTCACTAAATGCCAAAAGGACCACCAGTAGCAAAAAACCCCGGTAGATTGAAGATGGCTTCTGCACATTACGCAAATCCGGGCCAAAGGTATTATCCTGCCACAGCATTTGGGACTTCCCGGCACTAACACAGGCAAGAAGCACTCTCAGCGCTGCAGCATAGACTTCATGCCCGCTGAGTACAAACACTAGATCGCAGCACGCGGACAAGGCCATAGAAGAGCTGTGCTCCCAGTATACTCCCGGCAGTCGAAAAGAAGGCTTCCTATGTGACACCCCTCCTCCCTTCTCTTCCTATACAAATAACCGGTACACCCTAAGAAACGGGGAGCCTCTGCTCTATTTCAGAGCCCTTGGGAGAGCCAATTGCTGCAATCTATAGGGAGGGCGCTCGGCGAATGCCGTGCTGCATACTATGTTTAGAACCCAAAAAGCGGTCTGCGCTGTGGCACTGAGCACTGTGAAAAGTCATGCTTAGTGCCACAGTGCCACAGCACACACCGTTTTCTTATAAAGATTTAATCATATTGTGATCCCCGTCATTTGGCGAGCTCCTTCCGTAGATTGCAGCGATTGGTTCTCCCAAGTGCTTTGCGCGAGGGCAGGCGCCCCAGATTTCTTAGAGTGTAGGTCATGGAGGTAGGAAGCTTCTGGAGGAGGCATGACGCTATCAACCCTAAGGTGACCAAAACAGCCGTGGTTTCGCTCATTTAGTCATCGCTAGGGTCGTGTTCCTCCACACCTCGGGCTTCACATCTGGTGGCGTCATGTGGACTCCAGAAGCTTCCTACCTTCACGGTGTAAGTGTAGGTAGGAGCAGAACTACCCATAAAACGTCCTCATCTATCCATCCATTGCTCCTGAAAAAACTATATGCATTCTTTATCACGAACATCTGCGGTGCAGACAAAGACACGGGCGAGAGTGTGTGCTCAATGCGGGAGTTGGCGTAAAAGCAAAGCTTTCCGTTAAGCCATGACCACACGCTTATGTTTTTTTTTTTTTTTTATTACAGAATTTTGTGAGGTGAAGTATAGTTTACCGCCGGTGGAGGTTCGTTGCTGTGGCTTCGTAGAGATTTGTTGCTCCACCGGGGAATTAAGAAAGTGCTCGAAACAATAAAGAAAATTTGACATTACGCAATCGGATGCTCTAAAACAATACTCTTAAAATTATAATGACTCTATTAAAGTGATGTGATGGCAAGAAAGCGGTGTTATTATTTAAATAACTGAACAATAGTGAGGCACCTGCCTAGGCAATTTATGACGTTTTAATGGGGTCGTTTTTTTTATTATTATGGTACCTCTCTAATTGAGAGCCGTTTCCGGTTTTATATGGGGAGCTGACGCATTATAATTGTAAATGTGGTCTACATTATGTGTTTTTTTTTACAAAAAAAAAGTATATACGACAACTTTGCGGTACCTTAATATACAAAGCACAAGAGCTTGAATGCAGCCCCGATCAGTGCCATTGTCTGCGAGCATTCGATGTATTGAGCCACCTTACATGGCTACGCGTGCGAGCACGTACTTTCCCCGGGGATTTGCCGAAACTTTGTGGGAAATAAATTCAACAATAATTACCGTACTAAAAAGAGTGGGCAATAATATTGCCGAATTGGGCTCTCGGTAGCAATTTAAAATATATTTTTTATCTTTCACCAGATGTAACAAAGGTAGTACTGACCTCATCCGCATGATCATATCAGCACTACCAGGAAAGCCAAACGTGCGAATAACTCAGGCGGCGGGAGAGAATTCCCAAACTTCTCAGACATGGCAAATACCCTCATATTTATAATATACTTCTATTTGAGCAGCTGTTTTCCTTTAACGCTTCGTCAGATTATGACATTTCATAATATTTCACACCCCTTTTGTTCGCTCCAGGAAGCCTAGAATCATTTTTTCAGATCTTGCAAACCACAGCAAATGCGAGGGTGACCTTTGAGTTTGAATGCGTAGGTTTGGTTGGTGATATATTTATTTTATGACCTTAAAGTGAACTGGAGTCGCAGGCTTAAAGCTTTAGAGAAAGCTGTCACTGAACAAACAATCGCGCAGCTAAATCATAGTCTACGGTTGTAAAGAGACAAGTCTGCGCTTTTACAAATAATAGAAAACGTCTCAATGCACACAAGGTCAAGTCATATAAGAACACAACCACAGCACACAACGTGCACCTTATTTATAGCACATTTTACGGCTGTGATCTCATAAATCGTCAGATTTCTATTACCGTATTTTCAAGATATAGTCCGCAGCCGGTGTATAGTCCGCAAGGGCCACTTTAGGCCCAGAAAAGTTTTTGCGTAGATAGTCCGCACCCGGTGCGCAGTCCGCGCGCCGTTCATAGTCCGCACCTATACTTTGTTTGACCTTACGCCCGGACGCAGCGGACGCTAGGAGCAATCCTAGCCCGTGGGGACGTAGCCCGTGATAGGCTTCTCGCACATCGCTGTGCCCCCTCTCCTAGGTCACGTAACACCCACACGGCCTTGGATTGGCTCCGATGGCTGGTAGCATCCGCTGCGCCTGGGTGTAAGGTGAAACGGAGTATAGTGCTTAGTCGACACAAAAGTCTTCTGATACACGGCACACCTTGACACATGTCTGCTTTCTTAGCGCCAAAAATAAGCTTGTATTTTACATAAATTATCATTAACATACTCTTTCATTCACAAAATCCGTCACCTCTCGTCATAATGAACGACCTTGAACACCAAAATTTATGTGTAGTCCGCACGCGTAGATAGTCCTCACAGCTTAAAATTTCAACTTTTAGACATGTAAGGTACCACAGTATTGCGTAGTGTTGCATCATGGCTAACGCCAACTTGCTTACCTCGCATCCGACATATTTTCGTTACAAAAATAGCCTCCACTGAAGTTGTGATTGAAGTATGGATTCGTGTACTCCGAGTTTAATATCTGTGAAATGAGAGTAAAGTATGTTTCCGTGATTTCGGATTTTTTCTCTGGGACATTTGGAGATTTTTTTAGAGTTAATTGTTATGCCGAAAATTTATGATTTATTAAAGTTTATTTTTAATGCGTTCCTAATTCTCAGGTATTCAGAGTTTAATAGTGCTGTATTCCTATGATGATAATGCAGTTATTGCAAAGGTGCAAGCGAGCTGAACAAGAATAAAGATAATAATCCCCGGAGAAGGGGAACAAGGGGGAAAAAGGACAAACACAAATCTCCATACAGAACTAGGTGACTGGTGCGCGACTGTAAAAGCCCGCCTCGTCCTGGCATCGAACCAGGGACCTCTCCATTTCCAGTGGAGCTCTCTACCAACTGAGCTAACCAGGAGTTAGACGTTACTAGATCAAACAGGTTTCATCAGCTGCCACCAGTTTAACACCAACAATGGTGAACGGCCTTGAGTTTAAGGAGCCTTTGAATGCAGGCCGCTCACACTTGTTGGTGATAAATTGATAGCAGCTGTTAAAACCCGTTTTTTTACTGAAGTCTAAATCCTGGATAGCTGAGGTGGTAGAGCGCTCCACTGGGAATGGAGAGGTCTCTGGTTCGATACCAGGACTAGGTGGACTTTTTAGTCGCTCGCCAGTCACCTAGCTCTGTATGGAGATTTGTGTTTGTACTTTGTCCCCCTTGTTCCGCTTCTCTGTGCATTATTATCCCTTCTTTTAATTTACAAAAAAATATATTAAAAATATTTGGGCACAAAGGTACTCTAATTATTTTAGAATCTTACCTGTTTCAAATTCTTTTTTTTTTTGCTGAACCTTGCGTTGCGACCTTGTCATTGTTAACACTAACTGTCCCACGACAAAACTTGCAAAGAAGTGTTTTTTCAATAAGCTTCAATACTTTAAAATCAATGAACTCCTGGACTTTGTCGCTGGGGAACGTGTTTTCTTCCAATTTTTTCTGAAGATCTGAAGATCAATTATGGCCAACAAATCAACATATTGCAGTGTCAGATGCCACAAATAACCTGGGTGGCGTGGGCTGGGGTGGTGAAGGGAGTAATATAAAAGATTCAGTTACCTCCCGGAAGCACAGCAGGGGAGGAAGTGAGATTTCTGCTTCTGCGCTCGCACGAGACGGTCGCAGGATGACAAGCCCCGACGGAGCGGAGACATTGGCCCTTGCCGGCCGTGGTTCTTTTCTGCTTTTGGCGGATCTTCCTCGCAAGAGTACAAGATTGTTTTACCGCCCGTACCTACCGGGTCAACGGTTTTGAACTCGGTGATGCTTCACTGCGACCTCAAGGGGCGTCCATATCGGATCGAAGATTTTCGCCAGGAACTCAGGCGTATCGCTGTTTTATCTGATGTCGCCTCGCTGGGCGCATATCAGATCAACCACGTATGGCTGGCCACGCTTCGGACGCCCGAAGCCAAGGAGCGACTGGTGTGAGGGCGAAGGAGTTCAGCATCAAGAACCTACGGTGCGTCGTCATTGACCCCTGCTCCACCGAGGTTCGCCTTCGCGTGCACTGGGTCCCCTTCCACGTCCACGACGACGCGGTGAGCAAACTGTTTGAGCGCGTACGGCAAAGTCATAGAAGTCTCCCGCGAGAAGTGGCGTGTTGAGGGTTTTGAGGCCATCGAGTCGACGACGCGCATCGTGCGCATGACCCTCAAGAGCGGCGTCACGCCCGACGGCATGCCTCACCAACTGAGGCTCCAGAAAGGGAACGTCCTCATCGTCATCCCGGGGCGAGCTCCTGTCTGCTTGCGTTGCAAGCGCGCCGGGCACATCAGGTGCGACTGTCGAGTGCCGAAGTGCTCGGTGTGCTTCCGTTTTGGTCACGACATGAAAGACTGCGTGAGGATATACGCCCGCGTCACTAGTGGAGACGCGAAAGACGACCTTCTACCGCTAACCATGGAGGTCAACGAGGCCGAGCTGGTTCTTGAGAATCTGGAGCAGGACGCCAAACCCACCACGCAACCACAGGGGAACCCCGCCGGAGATGGTGGTCCCGCACAAGTCTCCGCGGCAGACAACGAGGACGAGCCGGCCCCGGGCGTTCCAGAACAAGGTTCCGGTATCCTTTCCCTTGTGGTGACGTCGACCACGGTCGGCGCTGTCTCGCCCGCTGCCTATCCCCCGATGTCTGAGAAGGGGCCCCCGGAAGACGTTGTCGTCAAGGGCGAGGCTACCGACTCCCCCAAGCGCGACCTCGAGGACACGCCCCCGTCACCCGGAACAACAAGTGGGGCCGTTTCAAGGCTGTGCCATATAGCCACCCGGACGACCGGCCGCGCCTCGACAGCTTATAAGGCGGCTACGCCCGGTTCAAGACCTTCCACACGACCGTCAAGGCAAGTGCGATGTCGCAACCCTTTATGTGTACGCTCGATTCAGCCATCAAGGTAGCGACGCTAAACGTTCGAGGCTTTAACGCGTATAAGAAAGAGTACCAAGTACAACGTTTACTAAGGGAAGAGAGGCCCGATTTCTTAGCGTTGCAAGAAACCGAGATGGCTGAAGAGAAGCAGGTAGTCAGTGCACTAAAGCCTTTTCTACTTTCGTATGAAGTTTCTGTTTCGGACGCTGTCGGTGTCTCGGGGTTTTTTTTTTTTTTTTTTTAAAATTTTTTTTTGTCGGAGTTGGTCGTGACCACCGACACGGAAGGACGTTTTATTGTGTGTGATTTTACTTCTTCAGCAGTTCACTGGCGACTTATTCGCATATATGCCCCCAGTACGGTGAAAGACCGGGTTTCGTTTTTTTTTTGGTTTTTTTTTATGGCTTACGCCGTTTTGTAGATCGCGATAAAACGGTTGTTCTGTTAAGTGATTTTAACTGCGTTGTCAGAGAAGCGGAACGACGTCTCGACAGCGCGCTGATAGAAGTGAGGCTGTTCTGGCGGAATTGCTCGAAGATTATGATCTGATAGACGCTGGTACCGTTAAAAACGACACGTGGGCGTTTTCAGAGAAGATCGAACAACCATGTCCGGTGACCATTTTTAATTTTGATGAAATAAATATATTGTGCTGGCTTTATGCCCAGAAGAATAAAACCAATCCTTGTTTTCGGGAAAAAAAGTTTTGTCTTTGCGAAAAAAATTTGCAAGCAGTCACAGGCGCGTTTGGCGTATCGCGCGATGTTGACATTTCGGGCGGCTTCTCCCAAAAAACTGTTCTGGCTACGGGTCTTCAAATACTAACTAACAAATTAGGCATAGGAAGGATTGAAAAAAAGTATTAATCACCGAGTATTAGGGTAGTCATTCTGAGAAACAAAATCGCAAACACGGCACATTGCGCAATAACGCTCTGGATTCAAGAATATATTTCTCCGTATCTATAAAAGCTAAGGTCTTCAAACTTTACCAGTGTGTTTCCCTGTATATAGTTCATCTTTGCGTGAAATATTGTTGTCCTGGTTAGCTGGAGAAAATTACAAGAATTGCTCACACAGGGGCATTTAACTAAAAATGCATTATTTTGAAAATCATTTAAAAAAAAAAAAGACCATCTTTAATTTTCTTTAAACTCTCTGAAATTAACGTTTATAATATGTACTAACACAGTCTGCAAAAACATGATGCAATATTTGTGTTGCTTTTAAGTTATAAGGCGAGATCGCCAACCAGGACTGAGAAATGTACGGTGTTCAACATGTCCTCCAAGTTCTACTGCCCCGACATGCGAGTCTGCTATCCAAAGGACTGGACTATGCGCTTGCTCCACGGTACGTTCCAAAACGTGACTTCATAATCGAAATTGAAGAGAAACTCAGACATGTGCACGATGTCACAGGGGTAAATCTCGCGAGAAGCCGCGTTGTCAGTGTTTTGAACAATGCGAAAACGGCCGGGTCGAATTTAGATCAACAAGAACGCATTGCTCTTAATGAGTTGAAGTCAGACAGCTCCATCATGATTTTAAAGGCCGACAAAGGAAAAGGAACCGTTGTGCTTGATAGGGATGACTACATGAAGAAGATGTATGAAGTTATAAACCACAGTAACTATTTCGTGAGGCTATCAAGAGATCCCGCTGCTAAGTCCGAAAGAGAGTTAGTTGACCACCTTCGAGAGCTGAAAAAGAAAGGACGCATCAGTGACGACCTATACCGTCGTCTCTTCTCCTCTGACGCCGCGACACCCAAGATGTATAGACTCCCTAAAATTCACAAACTGGGCTGCCCCCTACGCCCGATTGTATCTTTTATTGGTTCATCCACTTACAGCCTTTCCAAATATCTGGTTGAGATTCTGAGCCCTCTTACGGGAAACAATGAGTTTAGCGTCCGGAATTCCCATGAATTTGTTGAACTTATACGCGCTCAGACCCTGCTACCGCACGAGGCTATGGTATCCTTTGATGTGATTTCATTATTTACGAATGTCCCCAACGCCCTGGCGGTTGATGTCGCCCGTGACCGGTTGTTGGCAGACCAGTCGTTGTCCACTCGCACAATCCTCCTTGTTGATGACATTATACTCCTTTTGCGTTTTTGTCTCAACCAGTGCAATTTTAGTTTTAATGGGGACATATATCATCAGGTCAGCGGATGCCCTATGGGGAGTCCAGTTTCCGTAACCGTCTCGAATCTCGTCATGGAATATGTTGAGGAAAAGGTAATGTCTAGCATTGATTTCCCCGTGAAGTTCTACCGTCGTTATGTCGATAACACTTTTGTAATAGTTAACAGAGAGAACGTAACCGATTTTCACCGCAATTTGAATAGTGTCCACCCCTCAATTCAGTTCACCTGCGAACATGAAACCGACAGTACCTTGCCATTTTTAGATGTGCGTGTCCATAGAACTAGTGAACCTTTCTTTAAGATGGAGACATCCGTATATCGTAAACCATGTGACACACAAAACTTTCTTGACTACCACTCTCATCACCCTACTCAACACAAAAGCTCAGTTGTAAGATCGTTACTTCATCGTTCAGAAACAGTTCCATCTAACTCAACACTTAGCAATCAAGAACTTAGCCATGTGCGGGAGGCTTTGAAGAAACGTAACTACCCAGACCGATTTATCAATCGCGTTAAGAAACAAATGTCCCGTCGGCGCCCGGATCGAGCCGAACGAACACGTGACGTCGTGTGCATCCCGTACGTCAAGGGGGTTTCGGAGGCATTGGGACGCGCGCTTAGGCCGTTGGGGGTACGAACTGTATACAAACCCTACAGAACAATTGCCAATGTTATCTCCAAGCCAAAATACCCGACCCCGCCAGAGGCAGAAAGGGGAGTGATCTACCAGGTGCAGTGCAAGGAATGTGACGCTGCCTACATTGGAGAGACGGGACGAAAAAGAAAAACAAGACTAAAAGAACACGCACGGGATGTCGCCAATTCCACGAACGCCACCAGCTTCAAGTCCGAACTCGTCGACCACTCATGGACGTCAGGACACCAATTTGACTTTGACAAGGCATCGACCTTGGCGAGGGATAAAAGGTGGGGACCGAGAAAGCTGCTGGAATCTTGGTTCATCCAGAACGACAAACGCGGAAGTGATTCATCGCTGGTAAACAAGAACCGTGGCCCCCTACCGGAGGTGTACACAAACTTTATGCCTAAATAGCCGAACTTTTTTGTGCGACCCTCACTCGCTCTGTGCTTTACTGAAGATGCCTCCCGCATGGGAGGCGAAACGTTTAATTAAATTGTTATTTTTGTTATGTCAAGCCGTTTTTGTTATTACATTTATCATGTCTTCGCCCGGCTTCTGGAGTATTTTTGCATTAACGTTTGTATCACTAATTTTATCAAACGAGCAAACGAAGCCGCTAGAAACAGCGAAGTTCCGGAACGGTGCCAGCAGCGCTACGTGCACTGGGTAAGATGGCCGTCTCCGGATTGACCCACGCGGAACCACAGTAGCGGAACCCCACGGAACTGTGTCGACGTTTTCGACGTTATGGAAATCGCTGGAACTGCGTCCAAGACAGGCAAGTTTTGCTGCCGGCTGCATGGATGCCTTCCGGGCTGAATTCGGTTCTGTTTTCGATGCCGACGTTTAACTTGGTTCTGTATTTCTGCGTGTCAGCAACATAGCAGCAACGTCGTGATGGCAGTGTTGTGGGTTCTGAACAGAAGACTGGAATTATTGCCGATGTGACCATGTGTTCGCGTATCAGTGGCGTAACAACATGATGATATGACGTTAACTGTCGGGCATTGATGCCGCCGGTCGGGCCGTGATCGGAGGGGGCGGGGTGTCGTAGGTTGACATTCCGCTTTACATTAAAAAGGTTTAAGACCACTTTACGAATTAGGTGCAATCGATCGACGTGCGGCTAGTCATGTTGGAACGCTGGTTTGAACAGTAAGCTCCTATCGTAAAGTCGTACAGTGGCCAATATGACTGACGGTTGTCTTCTCCCCGAGAGCAATTGCGCTCTGAGGAAAGGACTGAACAGTAGGAAATTATGACGGAAAGTACGTATATTTACAGTGTGAAATTTTAGCATTAAAAAGCCCCGCAGGGGGCACCTGTGAAAGCAGGTGTTTGGAGAGTGGCGCCTCCACGGACCCCAGCTACGTGGGCCACCATACCCGCACGCAGGGGGCACCTGCCTTGGTAGGTGCTTGGTGAGTGGCGTCACTACGAACCCCGAGCCATGTGGGTTCGCCCACCCACGTCTGGCTGTGCGTGGCGTACCCGTGTCCGGGGAAAGGGGGACCCTGGTGGTTGAGTTGAGCCCGGGGTATGTTTGGACCCTTCGGGGCCCCCCGGGCGAGGCAATACACCGCTTCGGCCCCTGCTTCTCGTAGACGGGTGTCCTGGCTTGGCCCGACCAGGATGGTTCAGTCAGTCGCCTCTTCTACCCTCTTCTTCCTTCTTTCACTTTTCCTCCCACCTCTTTTTCTTTTCTCCTACACTCTCTTCCTTCCTTTTTCACCTCCTTAGGCGGCAAGGGCCAACCTTGAGTGGAAACAGGTCCTGTCCCTGCAACCACACTAGGGTATAATGCCCGGGCAGCACTGGTAGAGTAATTGTGTCAGCCAAGCCTTTCTTGCTATGGCACATTACCTACCCCCTCGTTGGGCTCCGTGGTGGGCGGTGCACCCGGGCACTGAATTTTCTTCCCATCTTTATGGGTCTGCAAACAAAAAAACCCTCTGATCGGGCCCCGAAAAGGGTCCGGACCGAAGTACCGTTCCCATCTGAGAAGTCCTCTGTTTCTGAAAAAATTCCAAAGTTTCTAGTTCTTCATTCTGAGAATGAAAAGCCACTGGGCAAACTCTCCCCATTCCTTGTAGCTAAAGCACTAGAAGGAGTTGTTGGCAAAAACTTCAATGCAAAGAAAATGGCGTCCGGAGACCTTCTTGTGGAAATTAGTACAAAGCAGCAGTGCGATGCCCTTTTACGTCTTAACTCTATATCAGACTATGAAGTCAGTGTTACCCCTCACCGCAGATTGAACACTGTCCAAGGAGTAATTTCCGAGGACGACCTGCTGGACTCATCTGACGCAGAGCTGGTGGAGGGCCTGTCTAGCCAAGGAGTTGTCGCTGCACGGCGAATCACAATTCGTCGTGATGGCACAGAACTTAAAACAAAACACGTAGTCTTGACGTTTGAGTCTGCTACACTTCCAGAGTCCGTGAAAGCTGGCTATCTCCACTGCAGGGTTCGGCCCTATGTGCCTAATCCTCGAAGGTGTTTTAAATGCCAGAGGTTTGGCCACGGTTCCCAGCAGTGCCGTGGAAAAGCCACCTGTGCAAAATGTGCCAAGAGTGACCACCCCACAGATTCTTGCACCAACGACGTGCACTGTGTGAACTGTGGTGATCCCCACCCTGCATATTCTCGATCCTGCAGAGCGTGGAAGGAGGAGAAGGAGGTACTTGCACTTAAAGTCAAGGAAAACCTCTCCTACCCAGAGGCTCGTCGTCGCTTCGGATTCTTGCGTAAAGGCAGTTTTGCGGAGGTGGTGCAGCGGGGATCTGCACCACTGATGGTAGCAGCGGCCACCCAGACATCCTTTTTGGACTATGGGAGGCCACTGCAGTCCCCCACCCCCCAGCTGAAGATTCAGCTTCCGGGGCGTGCAATCTCGGCTGGGCGGTCCACCGACCCTCCCAGCCAGAGTGCGAACCTTCGCAATCCAACGGGACAACAGCCTTTGTCCTCTCAGGCTGTTTCCCAGACCCAGGATGGGCCGGTGGCTACTACAACCGTCCCTCCTCCGCAGTCTCCTTCCAGGGAGAAGGGTCGACACTCTCGCCCACACTCCCTGGAGAGAGCATCATCGAAGGAGCGGCATGGCTCTCGTGCCGCTCCTGCAGCACCTAAAGGACAGGATGAGTGTAGTCTCCACTCATGCGTCTAACCAGGACGACATGGAGTGGCAGACTTCTAAGTGTAAACACAAAGGCAAAAACCTGTGATCCCTCCAACGTGAGATTGTAACTTAGTTTTTGCCACATGCGGCAGCTTTGGAACTTTTATTTATTCTCCCAGTGTTTCTTCTTTATTCATATTTTAACTCCTTTTTAAAACGATGACTAAATTTCATTTTATGCAGTGGAACTGCCGTGGCCTAATCAGAAATATAGACGATGTACATTATTTTATGGATGAGCTGAGACCAGTTGCACTCAGCCTTCAAGAAACACATTTAAATAACACTCATACACAGATTTTACGTCGGCACCAAGTTTTTAGGAAGGATAGACTCTCCCCTAATGTGTCGGGAGGAGTGGCACTAGTGGTGCAGAGTGGTGTTGCTTGTTCGGAGGTCCCCCTTTCTACGCCCTTAGAGGCTGTAGCGGTGCGCCTTCTTGTTGACCGTTTGATCACGGTAGTTTCTCTTTATTTGCCACCTAACTCTCCTCTGCATATCAGTGAACTTGAGTCTCTTGTAAAACAATTACCTCAACCTTTTTTAATTTTAGGCGATTTTAATGCCCACCACCCCTTGTGGGGTAGTGCTCGCCAGGATTCACGTGGAGGTGTCATAGAGCGGTTTTTATTATCATCTGGGTTGTGTATTTTTAATGGGAGGGAACCCACATTTTTTAGTGCAGCTCATCAATCTTTTACATCCATTGACCTTTCTATTGCATCACCGATTTTATTTCCATGCTTTTCGTGGAAGGTTTTAAATAACCCTTTTGGGAGTGATCATTTCCCCATTGTTCTGGAAAGCACGATGCCGATTCCTTCTATTCCGACACGACTTCCAAGGTGGAAATTGGAAAAGGCTGATTGGTCTCTTTTTTGTTTAGAGGCTTTTATTGATTCATCTGTCCTTGTTAATTTGAGCCCTGAAGATGCCACGCTGTACGTTACTGAAGCGATTATAGATGCCGCATCACGCAGCATTCCCCAGACCTCTGGACGACTCCCCAAAAAGTGCAAGCCGTGGTGGAATGATGACTGCACCAAAACACGAAAGTCACAAAACAAGGCGTGGTGCATCTTTAGACGATATCCCACTTCACGGAATCTGCTTGAATTCAAGAAAAGAAGAGCCAAAGCTCGCTGGACGCGAAGGCGAGCCAAAGGCAGTTCTTGGAGAAAATATGTCACCTCTTTGAGCAGGTTTGTTTCTTCAAAGGAAGTGTGGGATCGTCTCAGGAAGATTAGGGGAGACTATCGGTCTTTCAGGATACCCCTTTTTCCATCAGCAACATCCCTTAAGGAACAAGCAAATGTTCTTGGTGAACACTTCCAGGAAGTCTCTAACTCAACCAACTATAGTGAATCCTTTAAGAGGTTTAGAGCAACAGCAGAAAAACAAGCTATTTCTTTTTCTGGTACCCAGGGTGTTCCTTATAACAAGCCATTTACACGGTGTGAGCTTGAATTGGCTCTTGACGTCAAAAAAGAATCTGCGGCTGGGCCGGATAGGATTCAATACGCGATGCTAAGGAGACTGTCGTCTGAATCTCTAAACAGTTTGCTCACCTTTTTTAACTTACTGTGGGATGCTGCTTGTTTTCCTGACTGTTGGAAAAAGGCACACATAATCCCTCTACTGAAACCTAGCAAAGACCCCTCTTTACCGACAAGCTACCGCCCAATTGCACTAACAAGCTGCTTGGGCAAAACCTATGAGAGACTCATTAATCGCCGTCTTGTACACTTTTTAGAGGCAGAGGGTGTGTTTGATACAAATCAGTGCGGCTTCCGAGCGGGTCGTTCCACGATAGACCACCTTGTCCGCCTGGAAACTTCTATTCGGGAAGCATTTGTCCATCGCCAGCACTGTGTTTCTGTCTTCTTTGATCTACAAAAGGCTTATGACACGACTTGGAGATATGGGGTCCTTCGAGACTTGTACTCATATGGTGTCCGAGGTCGCATGCTTCGCTGCATTCAAAGTTTCTTGACGGGCTGGACCTTCCAAGTGCGCTTGGGCTCCGTCTTGTCGGATGTTTTTCTCCAGGAGAATGGTGTCCCTCAGGGTGGAGTATTAAGCGTTACACTCTTTGCTGTGAAGATTAATAGTCTGGCTCAGGTTATACCACCATCTGTATCCTACTCAATGTATGTGGACGATGTACAGATACTGTTTTCCTCTTGTAACCTGTCCAGCTGTGAACGACAATTGCAGCTCACAATCAATAAGATGAGCAAGTGGGCTGATCAAAATGGCTTCAGGTTCTCTCCTGAAAAGACAGTCTGTGTTCCCTTTTCACTCCGCCGTGGCCTGTCTCCAGATCCAGTGTTGCACTTGAATGACGTTGCTATATCTGTAAAGGAGGCCCACAAGTTTCTAGGAATAATATTCGATAAAAAGCTTACTTTTATACCCCACTTGAAAGAGTTGAAACGTAAGTGCCTACGTTCATCAAACATCCTCAAAGTGTTGTCGCATACGTCCTGGGGGTCTGACAGACGGTGTCTCTTGCGACTTTATAACTCCGTGGTGCGGTCCCGCCTGGACTATGGCGCAATCGTTTATGGGTCGGCACGTCCGTTTGCCCTAAAAATGTTGGACCCTGTTCATCATCTGGGGCTCAGACTTGCCACGGGAGCATTTCGAACATCACCTGTGCTTAGCTTGTATGCTGATACACATCAAATGTCCTTGGAAAGACGAAGGCAATATTTGAGTCTTTGTTATGCTTACAGGATATACAGCTTTCCTCAACATCCTACTTTTGATGCACTTCAGCCTTCTACATCCTTCCGACTCTTTGAAAGCAAGCCGAGCATTGTTCGGCCCCTGAGTTTCAGAGTGCAGAGCATGGCAACATCGCTCCATCTCCTCTTTAGTGAGGCTGCTTTGCTGAGGAGCAATGAGAGAGTTGCGCCTTGGGACCTTCTGCCAATCTCTTGTGACTGGTCACTGTCTAAATACAGAAAGAGAGCTATTTCTCCACTCGTTCTTCAGCAGGAGTTTGCCGATTTAGAACACAAATATAAGGACTACTCGCATTTTTACACTGATGGATCGAAAACCTCAACGTTTGTGGGGTGTGCAGTTTATTCCATTTCCTTCAGGAAAGTTCGACAGCTCCACACTCATGCAAATATTTTTACTGCCGAATTGTATGGTATTTTAATGGCTGTTGAGTACTTATTAGAGAACAATATCATGAAAGCAATTCTGTTTGTCGACTCCCAAAGCGTTCTTCTTGCCGTTTCGTCCTTGGCAGACAGCAAGAACCTTCTCGTGCAATGTCTTCGGGTACGGCTAAACCGAGCACTTCAACTAGGACACCAGATCAAATTCTGCTGGGTCCCAAGCCACGTGGGTATTTCCGGCAATGAAAAAGCAGACTTGCTTGCTGCCTCTGCAAAAGATTACCCAAAACTCCCTCTTGGCCTGCCACACCAAGACCTGAAGCCGATCATACAGAAATCGATTATGAAGTCATGGCAGTTGGAGTGGAATTTGGAAAAAGAGAACAAGCTTCACAATATCAAGCCCCAACTGGAGGTATGGGAGAGTTCCTTCCATAAAGTCCGTCGGGTTGAGGTTCTCCTCTGCCGCTTAAGAATTGGTCATACCCATTTGACTCATTTGCACCTGCTCTGTGGTGAGGATGTTAAACTCTGCGACAAATGTGGGAAAGCTATGACTGTTTTGCACATCCTGTGGCATTGCAAAGCTTTAAACCAAGAGCGCCGAAAATGGTTTCCAGAACTTTTTCGAGATCATCTCCTCTTTCATCCATATTTTCTGCTTGGCAATCAACCATTGGTACCATTCGATCGAGTTTTAAATTTCCTTCATAACATTGGCCTCTTACACCAGCTGTAACTTGCAGTTATTTTAGATTACACCTCTAAGCCCTGTGGAAAAACCTTTGTTTGGCGCAATATGGCCTAAGTTGCTCTTGCGCCAGAAAACCCCAATCATCATCATCATCAGCATTAAAAAGAATAGTAGGTAATATTGAAAAAAATGCTACCCTTTATTTTGCTGTTTAAATATACTACGGTTTATGGAGAAACTGCCCTCCAAGTGGCGCGCTGGGATGTGCGCTAGAAGTTTTAGAGCTCGCCACGGCGTAGCTCCGTACACTTAACACCTGCCGCAAGTCGCGGCTTTAACTGCATTCAAATTGATCGAAAAGCGATTTCTCAGCCCGTGAAGCATCACTTCCAGCTGAGTGGATATCCGCTCTACAGAGATTAATTCAAGACGGCAATTGCAGCCGTTTTCGAACAGCACAAATATAGATAAACAAACACTACAATAGAAATACAGGCTACGACGTGCCGTGCGGGGAAACAAACTCATGGCTTCCAACCGCATTGGTGCGGCTTGATTTATTGGCTTTAAAATAATTACGGCATGATCGAGCGTTTTCTTTTTAATAAGAGATTCCTCCCCTGAGCCATTCAAAATACTCTCAGAGGTATCACATTGCTGAAAAAAAAATCAACATGCTGGGAATATTTTTTATTGCTCACGCAGTCACCGAGAAATTCCGTACGCTCAAAACGACCAGTATAAAAGACGGAAACGCAGGTTAGTGTTCCGTTGTATTGATGTTTGTATGTGCCATGTATGTGTATGCGCTCAATGTATGTTCCTCTGATGCTTGAAGTATGCGTTATGTGTCTACAAGTGTGTATAGTAAAGGTTCCCCAAGATCGCGAAGCGCAATAGGGGCCTCAGAAAATAAACATATTTTTTGTAGAATATGAATTGGGCGGTACCTACCGCCACCTAGCCTAGCTACTTGCAATTACTGTGCTTGACCCTGTCATCTGGTGACAAGCGATTTAACCTTCTTTCACGCTACGCGATAAACAGCGGCTTCGAGTTCGTTCTTTGAAAGCGGCTTTTGGTTTCGCTGATTGGTCTGCCATTCCTCCGTGATGTACGGTTGACGAAGGAATTGTGACTCGAGGAACAGCAAAGGTAAGACGTAAAGTGCGCGAAGTAACTGAGTATCGGTTTTCTCCGTGTAACATCGCAGTGCTGATGACGAGAAGACTGAGTAACTGCTTTCGAAACGCAAGTTTCTGTACTTGTGAAGGGAATCTGTGGCTTCGGAAATAAACACAGTTCGCGGAAAGCTCGTGTTACGCTTTTATTCGCTGCTCCTCTCGTCCCGTACAAGAGACGTAGCGTCCTCGTTAAGCCTTATTGAGCTCGATTTGCTCGATTTGGGGCCGCCATAATGAGATGCAGGCGACGGAGGAACTATTTGCTCCCCTGCTTTAGGGACGAAAGTTTCTCCCTTTCTAAAGGAACATAGGTTACAAGACCATTCCTCCCCTTATGAAGGATTATCGATACCCTTTTTTCTAAGAGTGTAGGCTGTGTTCTGCCGAGATGCTACACCCAATTTGTATGGCGTCTTTGAAATTTCCTGGTCAAGGAACTAATTAAACTTGGTGGACGAAACCCCAAGACTGCAACTGAGCGGATGCTTGCCTACCTGCTGACTGATAAACTAGCTGCCGAGAACTCTTTGGAGGAAAAAAAGGGGAAGAAGAAGTTCTGCAAGCTCCGCATTTGTCAACTCCTGTTTTGTTAGCTTCACGTTTTTAATTTTAAAAAGTTAATTACTTAAATTTTTGTTACAATCGTATAAGGTTTTTGTTTACAGGTGAAAAATTATCTTGCTTGTCTCAACCTGGGAGAGATAGAAATATGTTCCCAGGAAACATTATAATGAATGCCAGAGTGAATAAGGTAGCAATGTTGGGCAAACGTTTTAATCTGCTGAACTTGAGAAAACAGCAGAAATAAAAATGTACCCCTGAAAAAGAAATGTACATTATGTTTACCTCTGAACATGTCTATTTCATTACCGTGTTTACTATCATTTCCCAGCTTACAGGGATGTTGAAGCGAAAATTGAAATATCACTATTATGTTAAAAAGTAGGCTAAATGTGACCATGAATACCCGTAAATGACAATCTCATATTTGTATATTGAGTGGATGGGTATATTTTTCATCCTAAATGGCCTTCTCTAGCAAGCGCTCGAAGTGCAGCCGCGGAGAGCGCAATGCGTCTTGGGGTATTTTTCGCCTTCGTGAGATGATCCCATACAGCACGGGCAACGTTACAGGAACGCTGGCGTAATTATCAGCTTTGCCACTCGGTGGCGCCAGCGCATTGCAATTCCGCCCTTGGAGATATCTGAGGGCCGCACCAGCCGCGCGCCACAGCACTGACTACAGTGACGGACTGCCCGCCCACACTGTCGCGGCCGCACAATCAGACTGAAACACTTCATCGCCCTGGTGCTCTTTTTGTAATCCTCATCACGAACGTGATCAGAGTGCAAGCGATTATTTGTTGCCGGAACCCCCATTGAAAATAGCATATATGTGCGAGACACATCCGTCTCTCGGAAATTGACGTGTCGGCAGCTCGCGATGTGGCACGCTGTTACTAAAGTCCTCTGCCACACAACAGCGCGGCATCTCGGCGTTCCACAGAAGCTCTTTACTTCTGAAGCTTCCAACAAATTAAATACCCCACCGAAGCAGAGTGCCAATCGGTCATTGGGTCAACCGAGGCAATCAACCTAACGGGTTTATGGTGGCCAGCTCTACTTTGGCTTTCTCCGCCAAAACATCGCGTTCAGGCGTTTGCGACTTTCACGGGTACACCCATACTTCCACGAAGCGGCACTACTCATATGTTAGAAATGATGTAATAACTACAGTGTTCGTGGTCACGGCATTAAAACACTGTTTTGGAAACCTCGACTATGTGCACTTTGGTAATCGTTTAGTTCGTTTTATCATTCGATTTCTTGTCGTTTTCAACAAAACTTCCTCTTTCCGAGCTGATGTCATTGCCTAGACGACATTTAAACAATAAGAAAGGCGCTAGAATTTCGTTTCCATACCCCTTTAAACAACAGATGGAGGAATATGTGGTCCTCTTGCCTATTTCATGCTGCCCTTGCGGGGTGCACTAGTTTCAGCAAAGCTGTAATTATTTTTGCTTTTAACTGTTTTTCTTAGAGCTGCAGTAAACAGGAGGTTTACACAATCGACAAAGGATGATGTCAAAGTTGCAACAAAGTCATGGCTCAGACATGCTCCAAAACAAGAATATGGAAAGGCCAACCTAACAGTTTCGTTGTACTTCTCGTCTAAATTAAACTCAAGCAGCGCTACAATAGTGACGTCACAACCTACGAAACAGGACCCAGTGACCCAGCTGACCCAGTTTCGTGTTATGGTACTGACCACGACCAAATCTGTCGTCATCGTGACTTCGGACGCTTGTCAAGTGACCAAACAGGTAGATTCTGAACAGACTTGACTCGTTACTTGAAAAATGTAATTGATTACAATTACAAATTACCGAGCCTCAAATGCAATGAATTACCGCTTCAAATTACTTTCGCTGAAAAGTAACGGATTACGTTCCTTGTTACGTTGCTAATTAATTTCACGCTACTTTTTCAGTGCACTTACCAAGACAACAATATAAATAATTTTGATGTCTTCCAAATTGTTCTGCAACCCTATTTTCCATTCCTTATACGCCCCAAATGGTAGTCCTTGTAAATATAAAATATTGAATTTAAGAGAAAGTATGTAGGCGCACTCCGCCTGTAAGCTGACAACGAAGCGAAAGCTGCAACCACACCCGCTATCCCTCTAGCTTACGCGACCACAAATGATTCCTGGAATTCTGCAGACCAAGATAGTGGTGCTCATGCGCAGTAGCACCATCTAACTTCACTAAGAGATCATGAAAACAACGCCTCCTCGGCGTCGTCTTGTTAATCTTTGTTTTTCGTATATTTGTATGTACTTTTCACGTTTTTCTAGTGGTTCTAGGGAGGGGTCATAGAAATAATAGTGTTTTCTTTTCGGGCATTCTCGCCTTCACGATGTTTTTTATTTTGTTGAACTTTCTGTATTTAGTCTGCTGAATTTTCTGCTCATATTGCTCTAATTTCTGTATTATGTACATTTTTTTAGAAATAATGCAGTAATTAAAGTAATCCTTTACAAATAAATGTAAGGAAATTGCATTACAAATTACTATCGCAAAAAAGTAACGTAGAAATTAAAAAATTACTTGAAAAAGTAACGAATTACAAATAACCCCTTACTCGTAACGGATTACTTCCCAAGTATAATCCTGCAACAGCATACTTCCTGGGGCGAGATTCTTTTTTTTTTTTCAGCTTGTCGAAAACAAACAGAGCAAAAAAAATCAATCGCGAGGATGGCCGACCAAAGGTTGAACTTGGCACTCCAATCGCAGGTTTTGTTCGCAGTTTGCTCGCGCGGTTTCAGAAGGTCACTAAAACTAAAGCGTACGTACCACATGATGCGAGGGTAATTCATAGCGTGTTTATTAGAGCTTTACGTAAAAGGGAGCAAATAGAATTGACGAGTTATCACTGCGACGAGAGCGCCCGCCACCACCGTACAATGCTCCGAAAATTACAAGCGGACGATGAAGACATAAGACTCCTAACCGGAAGATCTGGGTCAAGGTTCAAACAATTGAAACGGAATGGGTCCCCTTAAAAAAAGAGGGAGGGGGAAGATGTTTTGGAATATATCCATTCAACGAGGCCGCGCGTCGTAGCAGCGAGTGACGAGCGCCTTGCTAGGTCTTCTGACCCACCTTGCTAGGCTTTACCACGAACTTGAGCGGCCGCTTAAGTCGGTCGGATTATTGTCGTTGCTTTCAAAATCCGTGAATGGAGCGGCCTTCACCGAGAATTGTAGTTTCGAAAACGTTTTTTTTTGTTTGCTGCTTGAAGTCGGTAAGCGCGCGAAGAGCACGTAGAAGTACGCTCGTTGTTCTCCACGGCGAAGTATCCGATTGGTGCTGGCGGTCATGAAGCTATTGTAGGATTCCACCGTAACTTACACGAAACTTCCGATCGTTTCGCATGGCGAATTCACATTTGTTTAGGTTTCGTCCTACGCACGTTTTGAGTGTAAGCAAAAACAAAATACACTTAGCGTACAGTTTATGCTGCTACGCGCTAAAGCACACCACCAAAGCAAAGCAAAGCGGAGAAGCTACCTGGCCTCGTCACGTGATATTGGTCACTTACGTCATCACTGAGCGATAGCAGAACTCCAATCGGTCCCGCTCGGGCCTAATACTCATCAGGTAACTCAAACACCAAGCTTTTTTTTTTTTACTTTTTGCGTTGTTATTTAACACCTTCTCGAAACTAAGACCTATACGAAGATAACGTAATAAGGCAGACGAGCTGGTTAACGTTAAACAACCCCAAAACCCATGACTGAGGCTACAAAGAGGGGAGAAACACAAGACGTCTTAAGTACGCTTTGTTTTGTGACGTCAGCTACGTCAGTACTTACCGTGAAACTAGGGCCTCTAAACTCGTCAAAGACAAAGTTGGAACCAAAATTGACGGAGCGCACCGACTGGCCTGTCACGACGATGACTTCGCGCTTTTTTCGCCGAAGTCCAATCGGCGCGCTCCGCAAACGTTTGACTCCAACTTTGTGATTGACGGGTTTAGGGTCCTAGACCTCTTTCAGTGTAACAAACATCTATATGTATCGTATTTTTACTCACACAACTAAAAATAAAAAAGATTGAGGCAATGTTTTATTATTTCATTAAAACAAGCTTACTTGCACTTTTATGCAGAGCATTTTTCAATTTTATTATTTTTTTTACTTCCGCTGCTTGGAGTAGTCACGGGTATTTCAAGTTTTTGTTCGACGAACGAGCCGTTTATTGCTATCCATTGCATTAACTGAAAAAAAATAATAAATATTGATTGGTTTTTTGCACGCATACTTTAGGATTACATTGCGATTTAGTTAATATTAGTCTAAATGCTTTCACTCGTAATATAAGTATAACAGCCCAATAACATTCTGGTACGGTGTCTAGAATATTTATTGTTTTGAAGTTCTAGAATGATTTAATGTCGCTGACAAGCTTTGTCTTAAATAACAGCATTCACAATCTGGTTCACCTAAGGTTTATCGCGGTGCGGTCTATCTGAATCTGATTGCTATTACCTCAATGATTGTCTCTAATTGGTCGTAAAGTTACTGGTTCAGCCAAAGAGAGAGAGAGAGAGAGAGAAGTCTGCCTCAATTAATGAAGAGGCGTGTTTTTTAATTATTTTTTTTTTGTGGAAACGAGAAGGAATTGACGTAAAATTAAGCTTTCCTAGGTGCGTGGGGTTCAGTGAATTAAAATGGCTTTATCATATTTGCAGCTAGTAGCAGGCTTATTAATCGGCACTTCGGTCAGAGTATAGGCCATTTGCTATATTACCCAAGCATCAAGGAGAATGCAGGGATTGGTGTTCCACGCGCCACACGCGCACGCCTTTCCCATATAAAAGATTCGAAGTAAATAACCAAAATGAAGCGTTGACGAACGCCCGTGCAAGATACAATTCGTTTTAAGTTTTTGCTTTAGAAAATTTACTATACTTCATCTCACCTTAGCACAGACTAACTGCGAAGGCTGTGCAAGCGCGAGCGGCTAGCTTCGACTGCCTTGACTGGAGCATTCGCTGCACGAGCGCTCGTGCAGCCGCCGAGGCTTCATTCAAAGCAACTAGCTCGTGCTTTTGGCACGCGCGGCTAACAATAGTCCATGCTAAGGTGAGACGAAGTATAGTGTTGAGGCCAGCACGTGCGGCGTGTGGAACACCAATCCCTGCATTCTCCTTGATGCATGGTTAGTATAGCAATAGGTCTATTCCGCGTTTGGATTAAAAGTCTACATTTTTAAAAGTAATTTTCTCACGCAATACTCAGCCAGACACTGTCGGAGTATATCGACGAGAGGGCGTACGGAGCATATTGTCACGAATGACAGGCAGAGCGGGGGTTAGTGCAGTAGGAAACTACACGTTTAATAAAAACGAACTTGTGCCCCCTAAAAAAGAATGCGAAAAGGTAGCGTCGTTGGCGTCGAAGTTCGGCGGAGTAGCGCGATCGAGCGCAAGAGCGAGACAGACTCCGGACCCCCACGTTGAGCACCTTTTGTACCCGCGTGGGTGTCTGGAACACTCGGTGTAGAACGTTCGGAGCGTAGAACATTCGTACCGCAATCAGACGGCGTACATACGAGAATGTCAAGTTGAAAAAAAATAAATAAAAGAGGAGTCCGCTCCCTGGAAACGAACAAGGAGCCACCGCGCGATGACCAGGCGCGGTAACCATTCGGCCACGCACGCGCTCGCTCGACGACGCGCGTGGCAATATGTAAGAAGCATAAGCGGAAAGCAGCAAAACGTGCGAGGGCTGGGCGAAATGGGTGTAGCACAATTGCCCCGCGTGCAGAATCCCTGTCGCAAAAGCCCCGCGTTATTAGCCCCACGTTTCGATAGCCCCGCGTTCAATTACCCCGTCGCGTATTTCCCCGTGCCAAAAGCCCCGTCCTGACTGCCCCCGTCCCGCTCTCTTTGCGCTTCAACTACCATTTTCTATGTCTTAACCTAAACTGTTGTGGGTCTACAACAGGTGTTTTAAGTTAAAGCAACAGCAAAATTATGTTAACTTGAACCGCTGAAATCTTATAATGACGTACTACTGTGGCCAATTGCATAAACCTGCATAACCAGCGATGAACTCTGCTGTCATAGAGGTATACTCAGACGCAGAATTATAGACTTTAACTATCTAGATGAATACAAATATATTTTAGAACGACGTAATAATTGAACTGGTGGAGAATAAGCTTTATTGTAGCAACGGTGTTTGGTGATGGATACATAATAAGCATGGCGCCATGAGCTGCGGGTTAAGAGTTTTGACAGAACCCACTTTGTCGGAGCTGCGTGTCCGCGAGTGCTTCAGAGTCGACGAAAGCTTTAGTTCAATGCTTATTCACAAATCCTGTGACTTTAAATAAATATTTTGCTATTGACAGATATTTTGTGTTTGTTCTATACTTTCAACGTCACAAGCCGTGAATGTTTATATCGTACGCCTGAAGGACGTTAATCTTTATCCAGTTATTCCTTACTTGAGTCCCGGGAACGGCATGATTATGTTAGGAAAGCTGGAGTGAACCGTTACACTCTCTTAGTTAAAAGTAGAATGCTCCGCCATCGCGCTGAAGACCCGGACACTTGACACGGGGGATTTGCGTCATGGGCTTCAGAAACTGGGGGCTTTTGAAAGCGGGGCAAAAAGGCCGGGGTGTTTGCCGCGGTGCATTTGACACGGGTCTTTTGACATCGGGTGCTTTCGTGCACCACCCGGCGAAACACCTCAGGACATATAAGGAAGATTCTTGTTTAAGCATACATAGTTTTGTGTACGTACTTTATACGAGCAACACATTGTTTTGTAAGAAAAAAACTTAAAGTTGAAAATTGTAAATTTTTTTAGAACTAAAAAAAAACAGAAAAAACAAAACAAAACGGGGAGACATTTCAGAGGCCACAACGGACATCAAACCAAATGAAACTTTCCGTGTTTAGAAATCGCATCGTCCTTTGGGGTATGGAAACACTATCATACTGTTTGTCCCTTTCTTTTTCCTTGTCTCCGTTTTTTTTTTTTTAAGTATGAACGTTCACCAGCTAGACTGCGCCACAACCCTTATTTCTGTGGCAACACTAGTTCACAATGTGGATGTGACTTCAGCTTGCAAAGTACGACTGCTATACACCCCGGCTGTTAAAAGAGACGCAGGGCGTGGCACGTCCCGAGCCTTCTGTAATCGCTCAGTAGAGAATGCCGATAAGATCACCGAAAACGAATTACAAAGCAAGAAGCCTGTTGGCGATTATAAGTTGGGTTCTTTAATTAACGTATACGCACTGCAGCATGTATTTACACGAACATATGTTGGTAAGTTGTACAGTTAAATGGAGTGAGTGAGTGAAAACACTTATTTATTTTTATTATAAGATCAGATCCCTTGGCCGAGCTATCCAGACATAATAGAGATAGGGTTGGCCTGGTGGTTCCCGTTTCGACCTATTCCCAATTCAACATTCCGTTTGTACCTTCCCATTTCGACCCGTCTCAAAACGAACTTCTCGTTTCATCCTTTCCCATTTCGCCCTATCTTGAAACAACCTTCCCGCTTCGCCCATCGTTCTTTATCAGTTGGGTCGGTTCGTTTGCATTGTTTGTTAACAGCTAATTAGGTTCAAGTGTCCAATGTCTCTCCTCCTTGCTCACCTCACTTCTCCATCTCCCGAAACAACCTTGCAGAGCTGGCACGGTAAGGTAAACGCTGTGTCAGGGAGGGCTCACCCGAACATTTACAGCTTCATCGATCTGATCAAACAAGATGAGGCCTTGACAAGGATACCTCCGCAGCAGCTTGCAAATGGTGGTGCCGTGCGGGCCAAAGGACAGCCGCAAACTATCAAAATAGGAGTTTCGCCTTTCTGATGGCGCAATTTTCCTACTCAACTTTCTCAACTAAGGCGCTAGAATTTTTTTGGTTTATGATTTTTTCCTTTATGCGTGAGGGTTCTGTGTTTGGACTCGTAAGAAAATGAAGTCGCAATCATACGTCTGTCAACAATTTGTCACTCATCAAAATATCCCGTTCACTATAAGAAAGTTTTAGAAGAACGTACGCAAGCGCTTTGAGTAACCTAAAAATAGCGCGCAATATAAAACCTAAGGCAACGCTAATTTTTGCATCCTCAAAGTCATATGCCTATGTTATGGCATATGCCCTGAAGGTACAGAAGCCCTTGAGGCTTACACCGGTTCATCATTGTACTTTTTGAAAATGTATGTATTCGAAAGAAAACTATTCTAGTCTATTCTATTCTATTCTATTCTAAGACTTCATTATTGTACAGAGCGTAACACTGTTAGCGCAAACAAGCGATTGTTGGTCTTCGCTGTTTGTCTCTGAGATCAAAAGACTGCCATCAATATTATTAGAGTCTTTGAAAGAGCTCATCTGGGCCTTTAACATAAGCGGTACAATTTGGCACCTTCTAATATCATTTCAAAGTAAAATTCGAAAAATTGTAAACATCGTGTTCGCGTTAACGTTTTCGCGCAGTGTATATAGTCCGTTTCGTAGTTCACATTTTGGGAACCATCTTGAAAGAAACATTTTAAGTGGTTCAAGTAGATATATATTTCGTGGAAGCTTGTCTGAAAGTGTTGTATATTTTAAGAATGCGTTGATAAGCAAAAATATTTCACAACATAACTAAGTAGCTCGCCTGCACCTTTGCATTAATTGCATTAACATCATTTCGGAACAAGGTGCGCAAAGCAAGGTTAGAACGATGGAGACTTTTTGCAGAGCGGTTGAGATGTGCGGGGCTTTTTACCAATGGGTTCAAACGGGACGGGCTCAAACGTAAAGGGTGTTTCAGCCACTAGTTCAAATAAAAAGGGCGCCTCGGGAACGGGTTGAAAAGAAACAGGTCTAAAGGGGACGGGAGATTGGAGAATGGGTCGAAACGGGACGGGTTCAAATGGGAAAGTCGTTTTGGGAAAGGGTTAAAATGGGATTGGTGGTTTCGGGCTACACCCGGTTGGCCAGATGTCCCGTGCTTTGTAAGCCGAGCTACAGCTTCATATGCTCCTAGCTGCGGGGCGCTAACACACTCGGCCACCGATCTCCCCAACGTGGACAATAATTATATGTGCCACACAGCCGCCCCCTTATGGTTTTGGATTACACCGGGTGTTTGATTTTAATTCGAACAGTTTTTTTTTTATTTTTTAAATAGGGGGTGAGGGTTAGTCGAGTTATGTTTTTGACATGTATGTATTATGCTCCGCGGACATTAGTAGATTTGATAATCATCATGCTAAGTTGACTGATTAGCACAATTGTGTTGATTAACTTTTTAAATATAGGTTTTAGGGGTCAAATTGGAATTGCTGAATTGTAAGGTTGTCTACCCCCCAATCATTCCAACCACATCTTGATGTTTGACGTCCCCGAGCGCTCTGGTCTTCTCCTCTCCTGGTTCCGCCCGCATACGTGGCAGCTCGTTCTGACCGCGCACAGTGAAGAGTGGTGCACTTAAATATGGCGTCCATCGAATACAGCCTAAACGGGATTTTAGTTGAGCATACGCTGCGGACTAAGTAGCTTCATTGCATTAGCTTTAAGTTTACAGGCCAACGAAGATTACAAAGGCGAGCTAGAACTAGGACGCATTCCTTGCCTAGAAACCTGCTTTTCTAGCGCAAGAGCGCATGCAGAAAAACCATGTTCAAAAGTCGCGAGTTTTACACGCACCAGAAAAAAAACACTAAAATAAAGCTCTCCGTGAGCAAAACGATTGAGGCGGTAGCGTTTTGTTCACACGGAGGAGAGGGGAGGACGAGGAGGAGGGGAAAAAGGAGAAGATTCCCCGCTAAAATTAGCAGGGAATTTTCCCCGTTAAATTTAGCGGGGAAAATGACGTCACATGACCGTGTCACGTCGCCCATGAACAAATTCAGTTTCTTCGCTAGATTTAGCGGGATCATTAAAGTCACGTGACCTCAACACAAATTCGATGTCTCGCTAAATGTAGCGAGGTGGTTACGCCGATGGTGACGCCGCGAAACGCAGAAACGGGCGTCAAAGAGCTGCGCTCTAAAATGGCTGTCATCTGGATGATCGTTGTAGAACAGCAGTACGAGGCGGGGTCAGCGGCGCGTAAGTGATTCCAGTTTTACTTCATACGAGCAGTATTAGAGCCTTACTTTATTTTTTCACGCCAGGAAGGCGTAGGCAAGCCCCTTTACTGTGAAGCCGATAATTCAGGAGCTAGGGAGCGCGACTCTCACACCGCTGTACCACCATCGCTGAACGTTGCAAATTAGGTGAGGGGAAAATCATAATGCTAAGTTGATTGATCGAAAAAGAGTTAATTAACTTATTAATTATTGGCTTTATGGATCCTTTTGGTATTGATGTATTGCAAAAGCGTCTAATCACAAGTCGTTCCAACTAGAGATCGATGTTCTGACTTCCCCGTGCGCTCTCTTCTCCTCATCCCCTTCAGTTTCTGCTCGCATACGTGTGAGCTGGTTCTGAGCATGCCTAGTGAACAGTGTACTTGTATTGGCACCGTGAGTCCACTAGGAGCCGCTACCGATCGCACAGCGGATAGCGTTGCGCGCAGCCACTTTTGAGTCAGCGAAGAGAAAGCGGTAGAGCTCCGCCGCCGCTCACGCTGCTTCCGCGCTTCCGCCATTGTAGTAGCCCAAGCAGGCATGTCGACCTTGCAATACCCACTGGTGTACCACTGCGATCGAGATGCAACTGCCAAGGTCGCTTCCCGATAAGTGCGCGCGACGCCGCTGCGTGAGGCGCGCGTATCAGCACTGAGATAGAAATGCAGGGCGTCCATATGGCCTCGCAGGGCCAATCAAGCAAGTTGCGGTTACGAACTTCTACAAGATTCGTGTTTTTTCTGACTGTAGACATAACTTTTATAATTTCGCCCTACTTTATTGTTCTCGAAAGTGCTTGTTAATTTTCACCTCGACCGCTTCACACTCAAACCTTCTGGGCCGATCGTTTTACATGCTGACTCACACTAGATAAGGAGCTGCACGGGACCTTGTCAAATCAGTCTCGCTGTCGCTCGCTGTTACGCCGCCAAATCGCCACCCGCTTTTCTGCTGTCTCAAGGCTCGTTCTTTATTTTGTTTTGCACAAGTTCGCCCATTAAGCTTTGAGTTTGAAGTAGGATTTTCGCGGCTTCTGCTTTTGTCATCCGTGACAACGTGGCGTCCAGTAAAGGGTTTAGTCGAGCATACGCGGAGGACTGAGTAGATATATATTTCGTTACCTTTAACTTTTAGGTCGACGAAGATTGGAAACGTGAGCTAGAACTTGGACGCATTTCTTGCCTTGAAACCTGCTCTCCTATCGCAAACGCTCAGACAGCGAAACCATGTCTCAAAGTCGTGAGTTCTACACGCACCAGAAAAGCTTGCAACAAACGCAAAAATAAAGCTCTCCATGAGCAAAGCCAGTAACATCTTAGCGTCCTGTTCACACCGCAAGCCAAAAAAAAAAAAAAAAACACACCAAGAAACGTAAATTTGAAACATTACGTTCCTCTCTTTACGACTTGCCCCATTTTCTCTTTGTCTCGAACAACGAACTCCTATAATGCACTTCAGAACACTGTAAGGCGTTCACAATCCGCGTTCGAACACCTTGGAACTGCGTTCCGCTTATGACCGGAGCGCGGTTGATCGAAATTATGGCCCGCTTGTGTTTACTGTATCCCTAAGAAAGGCAATTGCCAAATGCAGCGCAAAGCGTGACCGGTTCACCGCCGATCGCAGCAGTGGGTACTAGACGAAGTAAACGCGTAAGTGATCAAGAAGTATTAATTCAACATGCTCCCGTCACAAAGAAAGTAAAGTGAGGACTTTATTTTTATTTTTGATATTTCACTAAAGTACAAAAAAAAACATATGTAAGGATGGCTAAGAAAAACATTATTTGAATAACTTTAATCAATTAATTGGTTCTAAATAACCCATTTTGGAGTAATTAAGCAGAGACTTAGTCTTTTAGAATTTATCCTATTTATGAAGCAATGGTAATTTCTGTAACAATTGAAATAATTGAATTCTGAAATTACCTTTAATATTTTTATCAACTATCATATCTAACTGAAGAGCATGAACCTGATACTTACTTTTTCATTTAAGGTTATCGTGAAACCTATGAAGCATACTGCGAACTCTTCCTTGTTTACGATCTCTGTAATCTTTGAGACAAACTTGTCAGTCGATGTTCCGTTCTTGTCGAACGGCTGAAGGATTCTCAGGTACACTATTTTTTCAGATATCTTATCGGGACTCAGCAACTAAAAATAAAGGAGAACGAGATGTCATCAAGAGTGCGTGTTCATAAATCAATGAGGCTCTCATTTAAGAAGGCATCCCTCATTGACAACTATATAAAATATACGGAATATATCTTGAAATCCACTATGCTGCTTAATCACCTAGGGGTCTGCACAACATTAAGCGTTCGCTGCAAACGTTATAACTTAATTAAGAAATATTCTCTGCGAAATGCTCTACAGGGTGGTTCTCAAAACGTGAGCCAACTCGTTCTTGCGAAAAGTACGCATCGCACAAAAAACGGGTAATGTTGTATTGGTCTCTCGCCAAAGGGCCCATTTGTGAAAATAATAACGGTGGGCATAATTATTTAATTCATTACTGTCGAAAATTGAACTTTTAATGAGTGAATTTATAGTTATGGTTTTAATTGGAAACTTGCTCAGTATTATCGAAAGCCGCTAAATCAACTCAAGTTTTTTTCTGACTCGACACGTTCCTTTGAATTCTGCCGAAGAAAGAGAAGGGGAGAGAGAAGGGAGGGGGTTGAGGCTTAGCTAGCCCCCCCCCCCCCCTCCCACCCCCCTTAAGTGTTCACGCGGACAGGGATGCCTCGCCTCGGAAATTTCCTACCGAAATCGGCCGTCCTCGCGTGAGCGTCTGGGCGCGATTATACTGCCACGGGTCGACGCTTTTAGCGCGCACGCGGTGTTCTTTTTGCCCACGAAGTCGTTGTGTAGCATCGCAACTCTCGCCAGCCATTGTGTCCCCGCCGTCATGTGTGGTAACTTTAAAAGCGTCGCTTAAGGAAAGCCAAACGAAGCCGCTCCGATTCTGACTGGGCAGGTTATAAGGGGTGCTATCGTTTGTACAAGGGGAAGAGTCGGAAAGCTCGTAGAAAATATTTTAATCAAGATTTGCCGTCACTTCTCTTGAATAACCCAAGAAACTTTTGGAATTTGGGTAATCCTAAAGCCAATGACGCGCTTCACTTGACTTATAACGGGAACATTGTATCTGAGCAAGGGTGTGCTTCGCTTTTAAATACGACTTTTGGTGCCGTGCTTACACGGGAGCCACTGGGGGCACTGCCTTCCTTTCCTACGCATATAAACAATAACATGCCTAATGTAAACATTACAGCGGACAGTGTTCTTAACTTTATTAACAGCTCTAAACTTTCTACATCCGCTGGTGAAGACGGCATTAGCTCGAAATTATTGACGTGTAATAAAGACGTTAGCTGTGTCTTATTATCCGAAATATTTTCACAGTCATTAATAGAGGGTAGGCTGCCCAATGAGTGGAAAATCGGGTGGTCTTTTTTGTCTCCAAAGGTGGTGATAAATTATCTGCTAATGACTACAGGCCAATATCTATAACCAGTGTATCATGTAAATTACCTGAAAACATAATATATTCTAGCCTTGTTACTCTCCTTGTGAGCAATAATTTTTTTTTTCACCTCATCAAAATGGTTTTAGAAAAGGACAGTCCAGTGAGACACAGCTAGCTGGTTTTTACATCCTTTTCACACTAATTTGGATATTAATCAGGTTACCAATGTTATTTTTCTCTTTTCTAAATCCTTCAATCACGTTCCTCATCAGCGTTTGCTCTCGAAAATATGTGCACTAAATATTGAACCGCATGTATTAAAATGGATTAAAGACTTTTTACATCAGAGGAACCAGTACACTAACGCAAACGACCATCGTTAAAATCCTGTTCCTGTCACCTCCGGTATTCCTCAGGGTAGTGTGCTGGGCCCGCTTCTTTTTCCTATATATATAAACGATTTACCTAACTCCTTGACCTCACAAATTCGTCTTTTCGCCATTGACTGCGTTATTTATTGTCGGATTAGTAACCCATCAGATTCTACTGCCCTTCAAGATGACTTACTAAATATCTATGGTGTACTAACTGGCTCATGATTTTAAACACTTCTAAATGCAAGCACGTTCGTTTCATTCGCCCTAATAATTCTTGTTTGTACCATAGTCAATATCATATTCAAAATACCCCGTTAGATATGCTTCAACCTTACAAATGCCTAGGAGTTCACCTATTTTCCGATCTATCATGAAACATGCATATTAATTACATTCTTTCAAGAACTAACCGTAGTCTCGGTTATTTAAAACGCAACCTTAATTATGCCCCATATTCTCTTAAACGAATAACATCCGTCAAGTTTGTTCGACCGATCCTGGAATACGTCTCAGTATTTGGCACCCTCATTATCATTACTGATCTGCCTCACTGGAAGCACTTCAAAACCGAGCCGTTCGTTTAATATTTTCTGATTACTCACGTCATACCAGTGTAACTAACCTTAAAACTTGTGGTGCCCTTCATTCACTTCAAATACGCCGCAGGCGATCGAAGTGCTTATGCTTCTGCATAAAATTTACTACTCGTCATCAGTTCACTCATCACTTCTCTTTCTACCGTTATATGTTTCAGTCTGCAGCGATAACTCATTTAAGATTAAACTTATTTCTTGTAGGTCATCCTTGTTCTGCTCGTTTTTGCCACTTGCCATTGCTGACTGGAACGACCTGCCCGATAACACTGTTTGTCAAAGTATTCAAGTTCTTTTTCGCTAAGATATAACTACTTTTTTGAGTCTTTGATGAGTGTGTACTTAAGTGTGGTTGATTTTGTTGTGTTTTTGTGCTCAGTATTTTAGATTTATTCTGCTTTGCAAACCCCCCCCCCCCTCTTACATATTGTCCCTTGAGTGTGTGTAAGATATTCAAATTTATAAATAAATGAGGAAATTTCAATACACCCCCAGCCCTCCCTCAGCGGTTGTCGACCTTTCAATGTTCGATTCGTCTAAAAGAGAGCTCAGTACCCGCTTAGCATCGTTTGAGGTCGCCTCACGCGATCGATAAAAAAGACGGTTCGCCACGCGACAGGTGGGAAGGGTAGCGACGAAGAAGAAATGGTTTTGTTGACCTCCGTTAGATGGCGCCACGCAAACATGTTTGCTCCTTGTGACGTCACACCGTAGTTCCGACGACCATCACAAGCGGCTGC